>JASANG010002971.1:0-122905 GCA_030248215.1 Enoplolaimus lenunculus
CATTGATATATTGCTCTTAAATACCAAAAATTTCTTATATATTTGGGCTTCTGTAATTATATTTGTGATTAATCTCAATTGAACGGTGGTACTCTTTAATCGTAAATATTACTGCAATAAATCGTGGTTTGCGTGTGGATTTATGTTAAAATGAATCAGACTTAAAACCTGGAGGTTATTCTAGGAGTGGAGTGCCTGAACCTTTAAAAGAATAACGGGAAGGTAGAATACTCTCAACAAAAAACTCTCGATCGAAGCGAGCAAGAAGCCAGATGCATTTTCAATCTTCGGCGGTTTTTGTTTCAATCGGCTTGTCCCGTTTGTGGTTGGCATTGCACTTGTCAAATTTTGTCTACATGCGTATCTGCTAGAATTACAAAATAAATTTTGTTGAGGTCCTGTTTTGGGAGGCCACGGTCGGGGTGCCCAACCCCTGGATCCTACATTGAGCAGGACGTGAGTACTGGTTTATCCCTTTAAAGATCTGTGATCGTTTCCAATAAAAATCGGGACATCATGTTTAGAACAAGCTCCACTACGGATAAATATTCCAGGTATAGGGTAAACTAGTTTTGCGTGCACACTCGGGATATAAGCATGGACAATGCTAAGCGCGAAGCGACCTAGTGCAGTGAGTTCAAAGCGTACCAAAAACGAACACGTTCATACGTTGCAGTTGCGATTCTTTACGTACTGACCGGTTGTTTGTGTAAAATTTATGAATGCCAGCGCACGTTTTTAGCAGTGATTGGCGTCATTGCAGTGTTTCAGTAAAAACCATTGAGGTTTTTTACAAATTTAGTTAAAAGTCGTGGTTGAACACCGTAGCCAAGAATGAGCTTTTGATATTAATGTTGGCATCTTCAGATGTGATCTAAATATTTCGTGATATGTCACGTGAGATAGGCTTGCAAAACGCTGACCTCACAAGTGATCATTGTCTGCAAGCAGCCATATGCACATGACTGCCAGGAGACATTTGTGCGAATATCATATGATAAACTAAATATTCTACCAAATATCACAGATATTATGCATGACAACGTTATCGGTGCGCACCATGGCTACAACCGGAGATCTGCTTTCGGCTTTAGCAGAAAATCGACGTCCGGCTCCGGGTTTCCTGCAATTTCGGTAGTGGAATTTTGTCATAGTTTAACAAAATTTTATTTGGTGCGTATTTTAAATTGTTACAATTTTGAGGAAAAAATTGCCGATAATTCAAATTTCTATCAAATGACATTCTACAGGAAATTTAGGCTAGTTTACCTCAACTGTGGAGCAGGGTTATAACCGGATATCCGTTTCCGTTTACGGCAAAAATCGGTGTCCAGGTTCCGTTTCTGTTATGGAAATACCAGAAACTATGTTATTTTTAAGCTCAAATACTAATATTTATTTGGCCTCTCCAGAGGATACCCCCTTGTTATTCGGTTACGGACTGTTATTTATTTTTAACCCATGCTCCCCCGCCTTCGTTACTGATATATATCCGGTATTGCAACTATCCTTTGAATTAATGCTCCACCGCCCATCGTTACTGATATATATCCGGTATTGCTACTATCCTATGAATTAAACATTTATTTCTCTTGTGTCAATAGCTTGAGCGATAATACAAGGTAATAATTATGAATGTACTTTCAAAATTTATACGCTTTAAAGTTTCGAACTCAAATTATTTGGTCTTGGAGTCATTTTATGCGCTAAAATTAAGGGCTAATTGACATTTATGGACTCTAATTAGGGTTTAGGGACTCTATCCGCTTACGGACTGACTTGGACTCAAAATGGGGACCCCTCTTATTACCCCCTCTCGTGTTCGGGTCAATACAGTAGTTATTAAACAAGCATATATATCTAACAATTTTTCTTTAGAGAGATATGCTGCAATTGTTCGAACTGAAGCAGAAATTACGAAATTTATCTAAAACCTTAAAAATTTCGATGCACCCGCCATTTTTTTAAATTTTAGAAACCCAGTGAATTTTTGCATGCCTCAATTGTTTGGCAGAAAAATAAAAAATTTTCGAAGTTTTATACTTCAATGTTTGTTTTCCGTTTCCGTTATTTTGATCACTACCCGTTTTCCGTTGTTTTTAGTATCCGTTTATACCCGGCTGTGCAGACAATTTTCCAAACCCGTCATCGGATATTTACAGACAATATTTGCATAATTCACTAATATTTCAGTACCATGTATGTCTACACAATGAGTTCAATTTCATATCCGATTATTGATACAATACAAAATGTTTATTCACTGTTCTAATAGGGACAAGCTGTGTTTCAGACTGTACAGTTATAACGTGAACCCCGCATAAGCATATTCTTAAGCCTAAATTCAGAGCAAGAATGAGTCTAGACCTAAGCCTTGTCTTGAGTCTTATCCTAAGAAACCATTTGTCTTGATTTACACACTGTGAAACATCAAAATAAATAAAAACTAGTTTCTGAAAATTCCGAAAACGTGGACTAACGAACCGCGAAACTTGTGAAAAATATGCCACTAAAACGTTGACAATGCACAACTACGAGCCTAGTGAGCTGCAAGGTGCCTGTGCACCTTTTTCTTTATGCTGATTGCTGGACCCATTTTCCCATACGAAATCCTAATTTTCAGAATTTATAAGCGAAAAAGATATAGCGCAGGAAATTCAAGTTTCCATACCTTTGCCAAATTCTGTTGTAAACAGCGTAAGCATATACAATGTAATCCTAGTATATTTTACTGTAGCAAACTATTTAATATGAAGATACCAGTGTTAGTTTCGCAGAAGTTTTGTGGACTCAAATGAACGCTACATAGCTAGTGTGAGTGAAATATTGCGCTTATATGGTGTGTGAAGCCCTAGTCACGCGTACAAGTTTTTGGTGCGAAAATTCGCAGCTGCAATTAGCACCAGTTTCGAATCTTGACATGAATTTTTGTGAATAATTTGTGCCAGTCTAGGTAGGAACCGTAACTTCAGGCAATTTTTAACTTAACTAAACTGCTGGAAAAGCGGGTTACGGGTGGTTTCGAACTAGCGACCTGCTGCGTGTCAGGCGTATGCTGTTACTACTTCGCAACAACGTAGTCCACCTATCCAGTTGCTTCTATCGTCAACTATATGTCGACCGTATTCTGGTAGTTAGCATACATACAATGCATTGCACTATATTACATGTGCACATAACGGACAGCATGTCTCATGATTACATGACCCAATATTCAACAAGATCGTCCCTTTACAGTGTACACTATTTTCGACTTGATACCGTGCTGATAGCGTGGCAATTTTCCATTGCGCTCACGGCGTAGCCCCTGTGTCAGTCTAGATAGGGCTAGGAACTGAGGCTTCGGACCTTTTAACTTAGCTGCTGAAAAACCCTGTTAAGGGTGGTTTCGAACTACCGACCCTCTTCTGCGTGTCAAGCAGACGCTGTTGGTTACCACACCACGCCACGTGGCCCGCCTGTTGATTTGCTTGTATTGTCGACTGTATGTCTACCGTATACAGCCGGCAAGCATAGTACATAATCTGCATTGCATGTTATATATAGCTACCTTTTAGGTACCGTGACTTCAGACCTTTTAATTAAGCAGCTCCAGGGTGCAAAGCGAAACTGGATTATACCGGAAACGGAATCGCAACCGCAAATTTGTACCGTAATCGAAACTACAGATTTTGTGATTATAGATAATTTGCATTAATAAATATTGATTTAGGGTGTCTGTTGGCTGGCAACAATTCTCAAAACCGTCATATGAACAAATTGGCAATCATTTTTTGGCTCTGTGAAGCTAAACTACAATCAATTATTGATAAGTTAACTCATCGAAAGAATTTGAATCGGAATCGGAACTCGTTTCGAATCGGGATTCTAATCGAACTCGGAAAAATACTGTTAGCTGACATCTAATTTGCATACGTATAACCTTAATTGATTAAGCCTAAATTGTGACTTTTCAAGTTATTTCACTAATTATATATTAGGGTTACTAGCGGTCTAATTTCAGACATAAAGGGGGTTTGGGTGCGAGGAATCTGAATAAATTGTGTACAAAGCTTCAAAACCGATATTAGCATATTTGCATGATTGTTAAGCCTACATTAAGACTTCTGCAATATTTTCATCAATTATTAGGGTTCTGAGCTGTACCGTACCTATACTTTAAAGAGCTTATACGCCGTCGCTATGGATATTATGGAGATTTTGGGTCTGAATGCTGGTGATGCTGCAGATACTGAACCCGATGATCGCGATCCACGATTCGTTGTGGAAGGAACTGATGCTGTCAGAATTCGAATAAGTACGTTACGTATGTAATTATCATGTTGCAATAGTAAACTTGGTAAGTTAACTGATTGAAAGCAATTTAACAGATAAATAATGCTGAAATTTTATGCAACGTATCACAACAAGTAAGATTAAAATTAAAATTTCAAAACTCGGATTCCGATAATTCTCGTATAAGTTTGCTGTTCCGATTCCGATTCCGGCATAATGTAGTTCCGCTTGCACCCTGACAAAAAGTTATGAAAAACACAAAAAACTAACACAAAAATACAACGAAAAAAGCACTAGAAAAAGATTTATTTTAAAAATCTTATTTTTTCGGGATGGTCAAAAATTGACCGAGACCGAGTCTATTCTTTGCCGGTCTCGATAGTCAGTTAGGTCTCGTTTTTTAACCGAGACCGCCCAATGTCCATCTTTGTAACCTGGTTAGCAATTGGCATGTACTAAATAATTTATATACAGAAAATTGTGGTTTATTTTAGTTCGTGAAGACAAAGACTTTGATGATGATAGAAAAGATTTCAAACCTGAAATGTGTCATCAATTTTTTGGCGAAAGGTACATTCCGTAAAATGTTCTACTGCAATGGATAGATTTATAGTACATCCGGGTTTCTTTTCAGGCTGGTTTTTGAATTGCAGTGGTTTTTTAAAAAGTTGGTGAAAACCCCTATTTCACCGAAAACATGGCCCCGGATTAGGTTTACTCAGTGATAGACCATATATATCCCGTTTGAAATCCGTTAAAACCGGCATCCGGTTCCGGTTCACGGTATAAAATGGGATATTTTGAAGCGACTGAATTTCCAGGCAAGCCAAGAGCGGACACTGACATGAAAATTAAAAATTCCAAGCCAACAACATTTAATCTTAAATCAGTAAATATATACATATTTTTCCACGACTGAATACTTTCAACAGTGCACAAATTTACATTCTATAGCCAGTTAACATCCGGTTCCGGTACAGGATGTGCTACTTGGTTCCGGCATTCGGTAAAATTAATATCCGGTCGATGCCTGGTTTCACTATTTGTGATAGCTCAGAGTATTGACAATCGGAATGAGAAACTAGTAAAATTTGGGGTCGAAAAGTAGATGTTCGTCTCATCTAGTGTCTGTCCGTCCGACCCGAATGGGGGCGCGATAAGCACAAAACTTGCAGGGTCCCAGTCAAGGCAAAATTTGCAATCGTTGGTTGACTCGATTCGTTTTGAAGAGTAGAAAAAGAACGTTGTGTTTTTGTTGCACAAATATTTTACAAAACATACGCAGACGCACTTGTACGTACGTATTCATTTTTACTCTGCATACGGTATTGTATATATACGTATATATCGAACTGATTTTGTTGCGACTCAGAGTAATCATGCAACCAAAACATGTGCCTAACAGTAAAACAGGGTGCAAAGCGTAATTGGATTATACCGGAATCGGAATCGTAACAGAAAATTTAAAGCGGATTTGTAATCGGAATCGGAACTAGAAATTTTATGACTGTACGGATAATTTGTATTGACAAATATAATGTTGATTTAATTGTCAGTTGGCAGGCAACAATTTTCGAATAGGTCGCATGAACTAATTGGCGATGATTTTTGGTTCTGTAAAGCTACACGACAATCAATTATTAAGTTAACTCATCGAAAACAGTAACAGAATTTTTTTGGCAACGTATCAAAACAAGTATGATTAAAATTAAAATTTCAGAATTCCGATTCCGATTAATTGTGCAATCGGAACTCGTTTTGAATCTGAATTCGAACCGGATTCGGAATTCAGTCTGCCCCCTGCAGTAAACGTATTTTGACAAAGATTATATTCTCACAACTCGTAATATCCATTGGTGGCGCCCCTGGTAAAAATACTGGTTGTCGGGGAACTCTACTACGTAAATGTTATTTTCCGCACAGCATTTTTTGTTACATGTACATATTATGTTGTAGAGAAACTATCTTTGGGTACTCCGATGTGAAAATTTCCTTGTTTTACTCGGCAACAACATTGGATATATGTTACACCGACTGCAAAACTGAAATGTCTATAGATAAAACAGTTCCAGAAGAAGAGATTGAGGAGGTAATCTTGTTTATTTTTACACAGTTGTTGCAACGACGAGCGGGTCTGTTATTCTAGTTTTTTGTAATTGAAGCTTTCGGCATGAATGTATGAAATATCGGCTTTAAGACAGTTTTTTAAGTAACTCAAAATATCAGTGATGGCAAGCAGCAGGAAAGTGTGTATTAATATTTTTATGGCAGTCCTATAATCCCTCTATTAGCAACATCCTACTGGCCAATAATAATATAATAAACAAGGTTATACAATGATTCATCTGGGTATGCTATACAAGCAAAACATCTCCACGCTTTATTGAAATTCAGAATGTGAATTGCATCAGAACAGGCTTATAAATTTTTTACTTTAGGTTGACGATGTCCAGAAGTTGGTGTTGCAACAAATGCCCCCGAACTACCAAGTTTCATTGAATTTAGATGAGTTCAGAGCCAGAGTAGCTAAGCAAGCCGAGGAAACGCATCCAAAACCAGTAGGAGAATTGATTCACAGTTTCCGTGTGACAAAAGGTGTGTTTGGCTGGTGTTTAATGTAACGATTGCATTGATTGATACCACGGCACGGTTTCGTGTTTCAACTCAAACTGCATTTTAAATGTTTCAACATCAGACCATGATTTTTGATTACCTTATAGAACCAATAACTCATCGCCAATTTGTTCGTACGACGCTTTTGAAATTTGCTGCCTGCCAACAGACACACTAAAGCTTAATAATATTTTGTTAATACAATATTATCCGTAATGCAGAGATACGCTATCTCATTTCTGTAGTAATTTTAGAAATTAGTTGTATTTATGCAAGGCATTCGTTATCCGTCCAACAAGAGTGGGGGTTTGTGCAAGGGAGGGTTGTCTTGAATGGGTGAGTTTCAGCGATAAACTTGTTATTGTTAGGAACGAAAATCCGTATTATATCAGTGCTAGATTACCAAAAAGATATTCATTTTTTAAGTTTGAGACTATGAATTGGAAATAGTGAGTAAGCAGGGTGCGACCGGATCGCAACAAACAGGATGCCGGATCCGGATAGTGGATTTTTTACCGGAACCGGATGTTAATCGGATAGTGTGTTTTTTAAATAAATCAATTTTTAGCACGTTAATGCGTCAGTAAATGTTAATTTATCTTTAGCAAACGGAATATTGCGTTTATATAAAGAAAACTCACCGAAATGTCACAGCAAAATACTGTGTATCTTACAAATTCCCATCCTAATCGCCACGTTACTAACCAAAGCATGTTCGGACAATCAAAGTATGCTCGAATACCTTATCGGTTCTGTTGGACTACCGTATACTTACATGTAATGAGACTGAAAACGTAACATCTCACAACATAATTTGCAATAATTTGAGATTTACGAAATCACCACCGAAATCCGGTATCCGGTAGGTTTGTACCGGATACCGGAACCGGATGCGAGTTTTTTGCCTAATAGTAAACCGGAGCCGGATATCCGGTTGCACCCTGTGAGTAGGGTATATATTTAAAATTATTCACACAGACATGCTCCTCAAGATACCGTTGCTTAATGATTGCAAGAATTTCATGAACCACTGAACCGATTTTGATAATCATTTTTGTTTAAAAACTTATTATCTTGGAGTATTCATCTCGCGTTGGGGTTTTAAAACTATAAGCTGGTTATTAGATACAGGCTAATTCGATTAATTCTTTAAGCGTAATATATAGGACTTTTTATTTACATTATTTCGCTTCTCTAATTATTAGGTGTACAAGCGATCTAATTTCAGTACTAAAGGTTTTTGGGTGCGAAGAATCTAAATTTAACGTTATCAGTCTAGCTACGTACTAACTAACTACGTATTAGCTTAATTGGTTAAGCCTAAATTCAAGTCTTGTTAAAATATTTCACGGATTGTTAGTGTAACAAGCGATTTTATTTCAGTACTAAAATGTTTTTGGTTGCAAGGAATCTGAATAAATGTTTTGTAAATATCGTAAACGGATTAAAAATAGATAGCTACTAACTAATTTGCGTATTAGCTGCGACAGTGAAGTTTAGTAATATACCGTTTTTATATAGAAATTGAAACACCTAAAAATCATTAGCTATACGGTAATTAGTGTATTACCTATGCCATTTATTCCATTTGAGTGCAATAAATATGTAAAAGTATGTATATATTGGTTTTGTCGATTTATAACACTATATTCCGTAGAGTTTTTGGATAAGAAACACGTAAATATGTTTCTACGAGCTTTCTAAACTAGCAATTTAGTAGGATACTCTTTAATTTAATTAGCATATTTAGGCATCCAATTCTTCATTTGATCATATTGTCGGCAACTGGGCTCGAGTTTCGCTCAATATGCGTAGTCCCATACATATTACCTGTTGCATTGAAACAATTTTTGAGTGAGTGTGAGTCTTGAGCGAAGCTGGAGTTTTGCGAAGCGTTTCAGGCCTTTGTACTTCGGGGTCGAAGGGTGGAATGTCCGTCCGTCCGTCTGTCTGTTGAAGAATTCCTCTAGGAACGGCTGAACCCATTCCCCACAAACTTTTTTTGTTTGAAAGCCAATTATCCTGGGGTGTTAACTTTGCATCGGGGTTTTAAAATTTTAAGCTGTTTATTAGCTACAGGCTAATTTGCATAATTAATTAAGCCTAAATCTAGGACTTTCCACAATATTTCAGTAAATATTTCAAGTCAGAAGCAATCTAACTTTAGCATTAAAGGGTCTTCGGGCGCGAGAAAATCTCGTAGACTGTTTACAATCCTCCAAAACTGATAATCGCGCTCTGAGCTAATGGTATAATTTGCAGATTAGCATAGTTTGGGAAGCCTAAATTAGGACTTCTTACAACATTTCACCAATTATTAAGGTTAAAAGCAGTATAATTTCAGTAATGAAGGGTTTTTAGGTGCGAGGGAATTTGAATAAAATTGTTTACAAGCATCCCAAACCTATAATTGAATAGTTAGCTAATAGCTAATTTACATATTAGATTAATTGACAAGAACAAAACCAGGACTTTTTGAATTATTTCAATAAATATTAAGGTTTACTGAAGGTTTTTGGGTGCGAGGAATCAGAATAAATTGTTTACAAACCTCCAAAACCGATAATTGAATAGTTAGCTAATAGCTAATTTGCATATTAGCTTAATTGACAAGACAAAATTAGGACTTTTTAAATTATTTCAATAATTATTAGGGTTTACTGAAGGTTTTGGTGCGAGGAATCTGAATAAATTGTTTACAAACGTCTAAAACCGAAAAACCGATAATTGAGTAGTTAGCTAATAGATAATTTGCATATAAGTATAATTGATAAGCCTAAATTAGGCGTTTTTACAATGTTTCACTAATTATTAGGGTTACAAGCAATCTAATTTCAACAATAATGGGTTTTGGGTACGAGGAATCTGAATAAATTGTCTAAAGACCTTTAAAAGCAAATGTCGAATAGTTAGCTAATACGTAATTTGCATATTTGCTTAATTGACGAGACAAAATTAGGAGTTTTTAAATTATTACAATAATTATTAGGGTGGCTGAGGGGTTTTGGGTGCGAGGAATCCGAGGAAATTGCTTACAAACCTCCAAAACCGATAAATGAATAGTTAGCTAATAAGTAATTTGCATATTACCTTAATTGCTTACGTGTGTTTGAGCTTCGCTCAATAAATGTAGTCCCACTACGACTGGTATAGATTTGTCATCATTGTGCAGTCGATATTGAATGGTTGAAACTGTTTGCATTTTATGCAAGTGAAGTGACAACTTAATTGGAGAATACGTCATTAAAAGATATTATCGCTCATAATTTGTAACAGAACCCGAGATGTTCAGTATTAACAAGTTCTACCGATCCCTAATTTCTACGTTATGTTCGGACTACAGCGAAATTATAATGCAAAGCATTGTTGTTGTTGTTGTTGTTGTGTTATTATTGTTGTTGTTGTTTTACGCAGGGACAGTCGTTAAAAACAGTTTTGCAGATATGAAGTAGAGAAAACAAGTGTTGGGACACCTGTTCATTATTTTATTGGCTACGCGACGACATATCCGTACTACGCGTATCCGGAACATGTTCGTCCAAGAATTGGGTAAGGCTATTTTAGGGATTCACAAGCGTTGTCAAATCTAGCTTCATCTTGTTATCTCAATAATTATTCAAAGATTAATCAGCGTTGCTTAATTCTTCTCAATGGATACTTTTAGCCCGTGAGCTGTTAGTGCCATCATGCCGTTTCGAATTTCGCAAAGTTATATATATATATATATATATCAGGGTGCAACCGGAATTACAATTTACCGGAACTGGAATTTGAAAATTTTACCGGAACCGGAAAATGAAAAATGCATTTCACCAAAAATTTCATTTTAATCGTATTTTTTGCTCTATTATTTGTGAAACAGCCTTAGTCGAACATAGGTATTTATTTTATTTGTTGTATTTTAGATTTTCGCCGTCGACTAAAGTGAAATCCATTATCAATGGCTTATATTCGGAGTACAAGTGGCTTTCAAAAGAGATTCTTAAAAATTAGCAAAGTTAAGAAAACGGCCAAATTATAACACCGGAATTTTTAAATCCGGTAAAAATTTACCGGAACCGGAACCGGAAGGTGAAAAAATGCCGGAACCGGAATTCCGGTTGCACCCTGAATATATATATATATATCCGTGTCCGCTATTTTTATTCTCCGTTTGCACTCTGCCAAGTGTGGATTTTGTCTGGAATCCACGAGCCAGATATCCGGCCGCACCATTACGCATCAGGACGAGTACAGTCACTCACACAATTAAGTGCAACCGCAATCGCGATCCAAACGCGGTTCGACTCGCGATTGCTCGCAGACGCGATCGCGGTTGCGCACGTAGTTTTGCGGTTACAGACGCGGTTAAATTGCGGTTACGCATATGTATTAATAGTAGTATAAGTATATATCTAAGCCTAAACCCGATCTTAAGCATATGCTTGTGGGTTATAAACTTTCCAATAGACCTCGAAAATATTTACCAAAACCACCTTCTATGAGCAAAACCTAAAGGGTTACAAAGCACTGCGACCGCGGTTAAAACCGCGACTGCGACCGCGGTTAAAACCGCGACTGCGACCGCGTTTAAAACCGCGACTGCGACCGCGTTTAAAACCGCGACTGCCACTGTAATTATAAAATCTCGACTACGATCGCGTCTCAAACCGCGCTTGAACTGCGATCACTCAAAAATTCAGACGCGATTATAACACCTCGACAGCTGTGGACGGAGTCGCGGTTTCTGCACACAAAATTCAGTCCGTGACTGTACACTGTAGTATAAATGATTCAAAACTTTAAGACGTTGGCTTAGTGTGACATGTACACGCGTAGCCGATTTCTTCTTGAATTATTTTTCTATGTCGCCTGAAGGCAAATGTTAGTGTTTCAGACACATACTTGTTTTCCCACCGTTCCAACGCATGGGCATTGGTGTAGAACTGTTGCAAGCAATTTATAGAACGTATATGCTCAAGAACAATGTGCTGGATATAACAGGCATGAAATTGCTTTCAAGTGTTTCCAGTTGTTACTTCTTTTAACAGTCACCTTTTCATATCGCCCTGCTGTTCCTGAGAAATTTGAAATTACCTGTCAGAGCTTACTCGCTAAACTTTATATAAACTATGAGTTTGGATAAAGTTTTCATTAGGTTTTATCCTGCAAACATTATTTTGTTTATTTCCGTGACGTAACAAGTTGGTCGTTGTTCTGAAATTTGCTATCCACAATATTTCAGTCGAAGATCCATCGGAAAATTTCACAAAACTACGCGACTATGTTGACTGTTTAAACTGCATGACTCTTGACTCGTTTGCGCCTGACAAACTGAAGCGAGGATTCACCAGTGAACTGGCAAGCGAAGCCCAAAAGAAACTGAAAATACCAAAAGTTAGTGGCTGGCGGAGTCTATAAATTGCAATACTTTTAATATTTCACTTGGAACACGAATTTCATAAATGATGTTTTTTATTTCAGTTTTGATGTGAAGTGTGAGTGCCACATACTTTTAAAAGTTTAACTGCCTTTTAATATCAGGCTTTTTATCTTCTAATGCTTTATTTGATTTTTAACAGAATGGTCTAGCCAAGCCTAAGGAGCCGGAGTCTAACCAGGGACAGTTTACATACACATTCATTTCTAATTGACTCGCATGATAATAAAAAAATTCTATCACGCTCGGTTCCTGTTTAAAAATATTAATATTACAATTGCTGTACATGGTACGTATTTTCTCTAACCACAGTTGGCTGTAAACACTATATTTTCATACTGTTGGGCACTATCTACTGGCTTCTCCACAGCCGGGGCCCCCCAGCACTTTTCGAAATTTTCACTTTCCCCCCGGCGAAAATTTTGCCGCCCCCAGGAAAGGCCCCCCGGCGAATTTTCGGCCGCCCCCCAGCAAAATGCCCCCCAGTAAATTTTTTTGCTGGGGGCCCCAGGACTTTTCTAGGTCAAAAATTTTCAATGTTAAAACGTAAAGACCTGGACTTCTTTTGACGCGGACATTCGGCAAAATGATTTTATATTACGCTCAGTACTCATAATTTTTACAGGGCATACAGCATTCGAAAGTACCTTTCAGCAGCAAGTTCAAACCGCCTGAGCCTTATGATAAACTGAAGCTGTGACTAGTATACAAAACATATATTAATCACAGTTTCAATTATAGATTATCTATATTTTATATAATTGTGCTTCTTTCAACTTCAGGTTAAATTGTCAGTATATACGTAATATTAGTTAAAATTATTGTTATTAGCGTTTGCGAGAAATTTTTGTCATGTTGAGCGATGAGTAATCTTAAGTTGAGTTGGAAACACGGTCTAGAATGAAAAAATGGTCCAAAAAGTCGGTTTGCAAAATTTTAAGCCTGCCCCCAGGACCCCCATATCATATGGGCCCCCAGAAAAACTGCCCTTTCCAGTAAAATCAGCTACCCCCCAGGAAACTCCTGGGGGGCCCCCAGGAAACGCCCCCGGCGGAAATTTGCAAGCTGTGGAGAAGCCAGATCTATATACTTATTACTTATCGTAGCTAATGTTTATAGTTATTTATCTTTACGTGTTCTAACTTGGTCCCAGTTGGTATCGGCATCTTCGCCGGTGAAAATATCGGCCATGAGGCAATTCTGTGTTGATCGGTATCGGTAAAATCAGTGTATCAGTATTTTGACACAATATTTTAACATTTGTAATAAATATTGAATGACTACAGGGTAGTTGTGAATATTAAGTTGAGTATGGCTCAAGGGTGTATGTCTTTGTTAGACACGAAAGCTTACCCGAAATTTGGTTTGGTTTTAAAACGCTTCAGAAAGTTCAGCTTTGCGTAGATGGAGACATGACCGCAATATCTTTAAAAGTTAAAAAACCAAACATAAAGTCGATGGCAAGCTGGAATGCAGCCGCTAATATTGTTTACTTAAAAGAAGGTTAGATGTTAGAGCACGAGAGTTATATTTGTGTTAATAATCCTGGACGGTACTAATTAATGGAGAGGATCATCCTGTAGCTGATACAGTGTTTTACTGATGGGTTAAAAATAGAGAGCATTGTTAACACAAATAGAGGCACCGGGTGTGGTGTTTTCATTGACAATGTAATCAGTTTATCTTTCTCTTTGGGACAATTTTCGTCAGGTTATCAAGCAGAAATGTTGGCTATTGATGAGGTCGTCTTAGAATTAATTATGCGAGGTGTTAGACAGAAAATAATCGTCATTAGATCAGAGTCAAGCTGCCCTCAAGGCACTTGACAGGAATTAGAGTAATTCCAAAATAACTAAGAGCTGCTCAAAACACCTACAAAATCTCTCAATTACAAACCAGTTAGTGGGACTACATTTATTGAGCGAAACTCGAACACACGTAAGCAATTAAGGTAATATGCAAATTAGTTATTAGCTAACTATTCATTAATCGGTTTTGGAGGTTTGTAAGCAATTTCCTCAGATGCCTCGCACCCAAAAACCCTTCAGCCACCCTATAATTTTGGAATAATTTAAAAAGTCCTAATTTTGTCTTGTCAATTAAGCTAATATGCAAATTAGCTATTAGCTAACTATTTCAAATTGATCACACCTAAAACCCCTTTAGTGCTGAAATTATATTGCTTTTAACCTTTTTAATTAGTGAAATGTTGTAAAATGTCCTAATTTAGCCTTATACACTATGCTAATATGCAAATTATCTATTAGCTAACTGCTCAATTATCGGTGTTGGAGGTTGGTAAACAATTTATTCAGATTCCTCGCACCCAAAAACCTTCAGTGAACCCTAAAAATTATTGAAATAATTTAAAAAGTCATAGTTTTGCCTTGTTAATTAAGCTAATATGCAAATTAGGTATTAGCTAACTATTCAATTATCGGTTTTGGATGTTTGTAAACTATTTATTCAAATTCCATGCACCTAAAAACCCTTTAGTGCTGAAATTATATTGCTTTTAACCTTAATAATTAGTGAAATATTGTAAAAAGTCCTAATTTAGGCTTATAACCTATACTAATATGCAAATTATCTATTAGCTAACTGCTCAATCATCGGTTTTGGAGGTTTGTAAACAGTGTACGCAGATTCCTCGCACCCAAAAACACTTTAATGCTAAAATTAGATTGCTTCTAACTGTAATAATTAGTGAAATATTATGGAAAGTCCTAATTTAGGCTTAATTAATTATGCAAATTAGCCTGTAGCTACTAAACGGCTTGCAATTTTAAAACTCCAATGCGAGGTTAACACCCCAGGATAATTGGCTTTCAAACAAAAAAAGTTTATCAAAATCGGTTCAGCCGTTCCTGAGATTCTTTTCGGACGGACGGACGGACATCCACCTTTCGACCCCCAAGTACAAAACATAAAACGCTTCGCGAAACTCCGAGCTTCGCTCAATAAAGTGTTTTTAACATGGATTAAAGGTCATTCGGCCAATTATGGAAATGATATGGCTGATGCATTGGCAACAGCTGGAGCTGAAAGGAGGTTTACGGACCAGAACGTGTTACAGACAGGGTGCAACCGGAATTACAATTTACCGGAACCGGAATTTGAAAATATTACCGGAACCGGAAAGTGAAAAATGCATTTCACCAAAAATTTCATTTTAATTTTATTTTTTGCTCTATTTGTGAAATAACCTTAGTCGAACATAGGTATTTATTTCATTTGTTGTATTTTAGATTTGCATCGTCGACTGAAGTGAAATCCACCATCAATGGCTTATTTCGGAGTACAAGTGGCTTTCAAAAGAGATTCTTAAAAATTCGCAAAGTTAAGAAAACGGCCAAATTATAACACCGGAATTTTTAAATCCGCTAAAAATTTACCGGAACCGGAAGGTGAAAAAATGCCGTAACCGGAATTCCGGTTGCACCTTGGTCTCGGGTATTTTATATTGCTAAGTTCTGTGGTATGGTTTACAACTAAGTATCGGTTTCAGTATCCAAATATCAGTATTGCATTGTTCAATTAGAATTCCTGTTCTGGCCGGAATTTCTGGAAAAACTTAATTCTTGTTCCGGCGGCGAAACACGCAGGAATCGGAATTTTTACGGTTTTGTGCCAAAAACTAGCAAGTGAAAATTCAAAACAGTCCATGGCCCACTTTAGTTCGCTAGCAGTAATTCGATGGTGCAATAGATTCGCAATTCCTGTTCCGGTGAAAGAAATGAATTCGTATTCCTGTTCGTGCTTCTTAAGAAATATAGTTCCTGTTGGAACCCTACGGTATCTGTATATCGGGATTTTACAGTATCGGTTCAACACTGATATGTACCGTTCTTTCTATTTTAGAAACAATGTCGTCGGGTATATGAAATACTACGGCTAAAGGATATAGACATGAAACAGGCAGAGGAGTTCAAACGATATAGATTGGAAGTTAAACGTCGGCTGAACATACCGTTTCAGGTACAGAATACAGTTTTATTCAACTAAACGGGCTTCGCTATCTCTTCTGTATTGGAATGTTTCTCTTAAAAATATTAATACAAAATTATGATGGAGTAACAGATCTCATACTGTATTTTTGTTGTTTTAGAATCGACGTTCTTATTTGCAACAAATTCAGTCATCGCTGACAGATCAAGAAAAGGCAGCAGCTCTTGCGGTCAACTTGTCAGCTGAGCAAAGGATTGCGATATTGGACGAAACCTTTAATAAACTTGTTTTGGAATATCGACATATTGTTGAACGGCTTAGTCAAGGACCGCCTCGCAATTTTTCCGCTTTACATTTGTCGTACGGTAGAATATTGTTTAAGCCCGGCAAGTTCAATTGGTGCAGATTTTGAAAATTGATGCTATTTTATGCTAACCAATTTTATGTTTTTGCGCTGTTTATTATGATAGAGTGAAACAGCTTTAAATCCGTAATACAGTTTTGGAAAATATTAGAAACAGAAGTGCGTGCAATGAACCTTGAAAATGGACGTACGAAAGGCTAATTTATTTCCGTGCTGAGCATCGTGTTTTCTCAAAATTTTGTGAACTATACAGCAAAAAGAATGAGCCCCCACTTTTAAGTTTAAGTGAAATTACAGTGTTCAATGTCAGACAAACGGTAATATGTTCGTAATTCTCATAATTTCACAAGTAATTCTGGCATTCGGCAGCTGTTTGAACGAGTTTGATTTATACTAACACTACATCATTTTACGCGTGGTTTTCGACTCTGGTAGTTTTTGGCTTTCGACCCATCGGATAAGCTGTATATTCAAAGTACAACCGGAGGTGTGGTTCCGGCAGAATATCGATTTCCGGCTCCGGTAGAAATTGTGCCAAGGTTCCGGTAAATTCGGTAGTGAAATTTTGAATACTTGTACAAAATTTGTTTGATGCGCTTGGTTTTCACTTTGGGTAAGAAATTACCGAGATGTCTCAGAAAATAGGTAAACGAGTTTACATATCTTACAGATATTTTGCATTAGCAGATTAAACATTTTCACGGTCTATTTCGCTTTTACCTCCGGCTTCAACTCCGGCTCCGTAGTTTTACCTCCGGTCACCAGGTATTTATGAAGTTGGCTTTGTTATGTTTTGGCGCATGTAAGATCAGGCATGGACGTTTTTCTGCAGAATAGAGCTTATACAGACTAAAGCCAAAGCTAGATCCTGAACATAGCCTAGACCAAGCCGATTCTGATCTTCTCAAGATATTTCGATGTCACAAGGAAAATTAATATATTACACGTGATAAATGCTGTTTTGGGAACTTGTGTTAATAACTGGGATAGGTCAATCAACCTGTATTTCTGACGTTTTAGTATGAGAACCGCTTAGTACGAAGGCTTGCGGGGCGGTAGACATTATCATGCTTAGCGTCCCGAGTAATTGAATTGAGGAGGACCTATTCCCGCCTGAATTAAAAGTAAAAAAGTGCCCACAGAGTGACCCGAATAAAAGGAGAGACTGATATTTATTTGGCGTCACCAGAGGGCAGCCCCCCTGTTATTCCGTTACAGAATTTTTTATGTTTAACCCGCCTTCCGCTGTGTTTCGTTAATACTGATATATCCGGTATTGCAACTATCCGGTTATAACTTTATTTGTCTTGTTTCGAAAGCTTGCGTATGCAGGTATACGTGGAACCATCTTTTTTCAGGGGGCGTCCCGTTTTCCCGTGGGATAGTAATAGTACCGGGGAGCAGCTTTTGCAACTCGTTTGTGTATACGCGAAGATTATTAAAGATACTAAACAGATTTTTTCCATTAAAGATTGGGCCCATGTTACGCTGAGGGCCGTCCCGGGACAGTAGGACAGCGGGACAGGGGACTGTGGGGAGGCAGCGGGAATGGGTTAGTAGGACAGTCCCGCTGTCCCGGGACAGCGGGACGGCCCACAGCGTAACATGGGCCCAATCTTTAATGGAAAAAATCTGTTTAGTATCTTTAATAATCTTCGCGTATACACAATCGAGTTAGTCGAAAAGCTAGGCCCTTCCGGTATATCTCCCACGGGAAAACGGGACGCCCCTGAAAGAAACATGGTCTTCCTACGTATAACCTTGCATTAACGCTCAAGCTTTTGAAACAAGACAAATAAAAGTTTATTTCAACGGATAGTTGCAATACCGGATATATCAGTATTAACGAAACACAGCGGAAGGCGGGTTAAACATAAAAAATTCTGTAACGGAATTACAGGGGGGCTGCCCTCTGGTGACGCCAAATAGAATAGTCAGTCTCTCCTTTTTATTCGGGTCACTCTGTGGGCACTTTTTACTTTTAATTCAGGCGGGAATAGGTCCTCCTCAATTCAATTACTCGGGACGCTAAGCATGATAATGTCTACCGCCCCGCAAGCCTTCGTACTAAGCGGTTCTCATACTAAAACGTCAGAAATACAGGTTGATTGACCTATCCCAGTTATTAACACAAGTTCCCAAAACAGCATTTATCACGTGTAATATATTAATTTTCCTTGTGACATCGAAATATCTTGAGAAGATCAGAATCGGCTTGGTCTGAGGCTTATGTTCAGGATCTAGCTTTGGCTTTAGTCTGTTATAAGCTCTATTCTGCAGAAAAACGTCCATGCCTGATCTTTACATGCGCCAAAACATAACAAGAGCCAATCCTTTTCCCATTAATATATACCTGGTGCAACCGGAGGTAAAACTAACGGAGTCGGAGTTGAAGCCGGAGGTAAAAGCGAAATTAGACCGTTAAAATGTTTAATCTGCTAATTTTTGCAAATATCTGTAAGATATTGTTAAATCTTTTGGTTTTACGCTTATTTTCTGAGACATCTCGGTAATTTCTTACCCAAAGTGAAAACCAAGCGCATCAAACAAATTTTGTACAAGTATTCAAAATTTCACTACCGAATTTACCGGAACCTTGGCACAATTTCTACCGGAGCCGGAAATCGATATTCTGCCGGAACCACACCTCCGGTTGTACTTTGAATATACAGCTTATCCGATGGGTCGAAAGCCAAAAACTACCAGAGTCGAAAACCACGCGTAAAATGATGTAGTGTTAGTATAATTCAAACTCGTTCAAACAGCTGCCGAATGCCAGAATTACTTGTGAAATTATGAGAATTACGAACATATTACCGTTTGCCTGACATTGAACACTGTAATTTCACTTAAACTTAAAAGTGGGGGCTCATTCTTTTTGCTGTATAGTTCACAAAATTTTGAGAAAACACGATGCTCAGCACGGAAATAAATTAGCCTTTCGTACGTCCATTTTCAAGGTTCATTGCACGCACTTCTGTTTCTAATATTTTCCAAAACTGTATTACGGATTTAAAGCTGTTTCACTCTATCATAATAAATAGCACAAAAACATAAAATTGGTTAGCATAAAATAGCATCAATTTTCAAAATCTGCACCAAATCTTGCCGGTTTAAACAACATCTCCGTTACTCACAAATGTTGAAAGCGGTAAAAAATTGCGAGGCGGTCCTTGACTAAGCCGTTCAACAATATGTCGATATTCCAAAACAAGTTTATTAAAGGTTTCGTCCAATATCGCAGATAGTCCTCCTCCTCAGCTACAAGTTGAGCCGCAAGAAGCTTGCTGCCTTTTCTTCATCTGTCAGCGATGACTTAATTTGTTTCGCAAATAAGGAACGTCGATTCTAAGAAAAACAACAAAAATACAGTATTAGATCTGTTAACTCCATCATAATTTTGTATTAGATATTTTTTATTAAAAAGAGAAACATTCCAATACAGAAGAGATAGCGAAGTCCCGTTTAGTTGAATAAAACTTGTATTTTCTGTACCTGAAACGTTAATGTCCAGCCGACGTTTAACTTCCAATACTATATCGTTTGACTCCTCTGCCTGTTTTTTCAGGTGTCTATACCCTTTAGGCCTAAGTATTCCATATACCCGAACGACATTGTTCTAAAATAGAAGTAACTGTAATATCAGTTTGAACCGATACTGTAAAAATCCCGATATACAGATACCGAGGGTTCCAACAGGAACTATATTTCTTAGAGAAGCACGAACAGGATACAATTGATTTCTTTCACCGGAACAGGAATTGCGATATCTATTGCACCATCGAATTACTTCTCGGCTGAAGTAAAAAGTGGGCCATGGACTGTTTTGACTTTTTCACTTGCTATTTTTTGGCACAAAACCGTAAAATTCCCGATTCCTCTGTTTATTCGCCGCCGTAGAACAAGAATTAAGTTTTTCCAGAAATTCCGGCCAGAACAGAGAATTCTAATTGAACAATGCATATGATATTTGGATACTGGAAAACGATAATTATGTTGTAAATCCATACCACAGACTTAGCAATAAAAATACCCGAGACCAAGGTGCAACCGATTCCGGTTTTACGTCATTTTTTCACCTTCCGGTTCCGGTAAAATTTTCACGGATTTAGAAGATTCCGGTGTTTATATCTTGGCCGTTTTCTCTAACTTTGCGAATTTTTAATAATCTCTTTTGAGAAGCCACTTGTACTCCGAAATAAGCCATTGATGGTCAAATTTCACCTCAGAGTCGACAAGATGCAATGATCTAAAATACAACAAATGAAATTAAATACCTATGTTCGACTAAGGTTATTTCACAAATAGAGCAAAAAATAAAATTAAAATGAAATTTTTGGTGAAATGCATTTTTCACTTTCCGGTTCCGGTAATATTTTCAAGTTCCGGTTTGTTCCGGTAAATTGTAATTCCGGTTGCACCCTGTCTGTAACACGTTCTGGTCCGTAAACCTCCATTTCAGCTCCAGCTGTTGCCAATGCATCAGCCATATCATTTCCATAATTGGCCGAATGACCTTTAATCCATGTTAAAAACACTTTATTGAGCGAAGCTCGGAGTTTCGCAAAGCGTTTTATGTTTTGTACTTGTGGGGTCAAAAGGTGGATGTCCGTCCGTCCGAATCCGTCAAAAGAATCTCAGGAACGGCTGAACCGATTTTGATAAACTTTTTTTGTTTGAAAGCCAATTTATCCTGGGGTGTTAACCTCGCATTGAGAGTTTTAAAATTGCAAGCCGTTTAGTAGCTACAGGCTAATTTGCAATAATTAATCTAAGCCTAAATTAGGACTTTCCATAATATTTCACTAATTATTACAGTTAGAAGCAATCTAATTTTAGCATTAAAGTGTTTTTGGGTGCGAGGAATCTGCGTACACTGTTTACAAACCTCCAAAACCGATGATTGAGCAGTTAGCTAATAGATAATTTGCATATTAGTATAGGTTATAAGCCTAAATTAGGACTTTTTACAATATTTCACTAATTATTAAGGTTAAAAGCAATATAATTTCAGCACTAAAGGGTTTTTAGGTGCATGGAATTTGAATAAATAGTTTACAAACATCCAAAACCGATAATTGAATAGTTAGCTAATACCTAATTTGCATATTAGCTTAATTAACAAGGCAAAACTATGACTTTTTAAATTATTTCAATAATTTTTAGGGTTCACTGAAGGTTTTTGGGTGCTAGGAATCTTAATAAATTGTTTACCAACCTCCAACACCGAGAATAATTGAGCAGTTAGCTAATAGATAATTTGCATATTAGCATAGTGTATAAGGCTAAATTAGGCACATTTTACACTATTTCACTAATTAAAAAGGTTAAAAAGCAATATAATTTCAGCACTAAAGGGGTTTTAGGTGTGATCAATTTGAAAAATAGTTAGCTAATAACTAATTTGCATATTAGCTTAATTGCACAAGACAAAATTAGGACTTTTTAAATTATTCCAAAATTATAGGGGTGGCTGAAGGGTTTTTGGGTGCGAGGCATCTGAGGAAATTGCTTACAAACCTCCAAAACTTATTAATGAATAGTTAGCTAATAACTAATTTGCATATTACCTTAATTGCTTACGTGTGTTCGACCTTCGCTCAATAAATGTAGTCCCACTAACTGGTTACTTGTAATTGAGAGATTTTTGTAGGTGTTTTGAGCAGCTCTTAGTTATTTTGGAATTACTCCAATTCCCTGTCAAGTGCCTTGAGGGCAGCTCGACTCTGATCTAATGACGATTATTTTCTGTCTAACACCTCGCATAATTAATTCTAAGACGACCTCATCAATAGCCAACATTTCTTCTTGATAACCTGACGAAAATTGTCCCAAATGAGAAAGATAAACTGATTACATTGTCAATGAAAACACCACACCGGGTGCCTCTATTTGTGTTAACAATGCTCTCTATTTTTAACCCATCAGTAAAACACTTTATCAGCTACAGGATGATTCCTCTCCATTAATTAGTACCGTCCAGGATTATTAACACAAATATAACTCTCGTGCTCTAACATCTAACCTTCTTTTAAGTAAACAATATTAGCGGCTGCATTCCAGCTTGCCATCGACTTTATGTTTGGTTTTTTTAACTTTTAAAGATATTTCGGTCATGTCTCCATCTACGCAAAGCTGAACTTTCTGAAGCGTTTTAAAACCAAACCAAATTTCGGGTAAGCTTTCGTGTCTAACAAAGACATACACCCTTGAGCCATACTCAACTTAATATTCACAACTACCCTGTAGTCATTCAATATTTATTACAAATGTTAAAATATTGTGTCAAAATACTGATACACTGATTTTACCGATACCGATCAACACAAATCTGCCTCATGGCCGATATTTTCACCGGCGAAGATGCCGATACCAACTGGGACCAAGTTCAAAACACGTAAAGATAAATAACTATAAACATTAGCTACGATAAGTAATAAGTATATAGATCTGGCTTCTCCACAGCTTGCAAATTTTTCCGCCGGGGGCGTTTCCTGGGGCCCCCAGGAGTTTCCTGGGGGTAGCTGATTTTACTGGAAAGGGCAGTTTTTCTGGGGGCCCATATGATATGGGGGTCCTGGGGGCAGGCTTAAAATTTTGCNAACCGACTTTTTGGACCATTTTTTCATTCTAGACCGTGTTTCCAACTCAACTTAAGATTACTCATCGCTCAACATGACAAAAATTTCTCGCAAACGCTAATAACAATAATTTTAACTAATATTACGTATATACTGACAATTTAACCTGAATTTGAAAGAAGCACAATTATATAAAATATAGATAATCTATAATTGAAACTGTGATTAATATATGTTTTGTATACTAGTCACAGCTTCAGTTTATCATAAGGCTCAGGCGGTTTGAACTTGCTGCTGAAAGGTACTTTCGAATGCTGTATGCCCTGTAAAAATTATGAGTACTCAGCGTAATATAAAATCATTTTGCCGAATGTCCGCCTCAAAAGAAGTCCAGGTCTTTACGTTTTAACATTGAAAATTTTTGACCTAGAAAAGTCCTGGGGGCCCCCAGCAAAAAAATTTACTGGGGGGCATTTTGCTGGGGGGCGGCCGAAAATTCGCCGGGGGGCCTTTCCTGGGGGCGGCAAAATTTTCGCCTGGGGGAAAGTGAAAATTTCGAAAAGTGCTGGGGGGCCCCGGCTGTGGAGAAGCCAGTAGATAGAGCCCAACAGTATGAAAATATAGTGTTTACAGCCAACTGTGGTTAGAGAAAATACGTACCATGTACAGCAATTGTAATATTAATATTTTTAAACAGGAACCGAGCGTGATAGAATTTTTTTATTATCATGCGAGTCAATTAGAAATGAATGTGTATGTAAACTGTATTAGAAGATAAAAAGCCTGATATTAAAAGGCAGTTAAACTTTTAAAAGTATGTGGAACTCACACTTCACATCAAAACTGAAATAAAAAACATCATTTATGAAATTCGTGTTCCAAGTGAAATATTAAAAGTATTGCAATTTATAGACTCCGCCAGCCACTAACTTTTGGTATTTTCAGTTTCTTTTGGGCTTCGCTTGCCAGTTCACTGGTGAATCCTCGCTTCAGTTTGTCAGGCGCAAACGAGTCAAGAGTCATGCAGTTTAAACAGTCAACATAGTCGCGTAGTTTTGTGAAATTTTCCGATGGATCTTCGACTGAAATATTGTGGATAGCAAATTTCAGAACAACGACCAACTTGTTACGTCACGGAAATAAACAAAATAATGTTTGCAGGATAAAACCTAATGAAAACTGTATCCAAACTCATAGTTTATATAAAGTTTAGCGACTAAGCTCTGACAGGTAATTTCAAATTTCTCAGGAACAGCAGGGCGATATGAAAAGGTGACTGTTAAAAGAAGTAACAACTGGAAACACTTGAAAGCAATTTCATGCCTGTTATATCCAGCACATTGTTCTTGAGCATATACGTTCTATAAATTGCTTGCAACAGTTCTACACCAATGCCCATGCGTTGGAACGGTGGGAAAACAAGTATGTGTCTGAAACACTAACATTTGCCTTCAGGCGACATAGAAAAATAATTCAAGAAGAAATCGGCTACGCGTGTACATGTCACACTAAGCCAACGTCTTAAAGTTTTGAATCATTTATACTACAGTGTACAGTCACGGACTGAATTTTGTGTGCAGAAACCGCGACTCCGTCCACAGCTGTCGAGGTGTTATAATCGCGTCTGAATTTTTGAGTGATCGCAGTTCAAGCGCGGTTTGAGACGCGATCGTAGTCGAGATTTTATAATTACAGTGGCAGTCGCGGTTTTAAACGCGGTCGCAGTCGCGGTTTTAAACGCGGTCGCAGTCGCGGTTTTAACCGCGGTCGCAGTCGCGTTTGTAACCCCGGTCAAATTTTGAACAGGTTTTGCTCATAGAAGGTGGTTTTGGTAAATATTTTCGAGGTCTATTGGAAAGTTTATAACCCACAAGCATATGCTTAAGATCGGGTTTAGGCTTAGATATATACTTATACTACTATTAATACATATGCGTAACCGCAATTTAACCGCGTCTGTAACCGCAAAACTACGTGCGCAACCGCGATCGCGTCTGCGAGCAATCGCGAGTCGAACCGCGTTTGGATCGCGATTGCGGTTGCACTTAATTGTGTGAGTGACTGTACTCGTCCTGATGCGTAATGGTGCGCCCGGATATCTGGCTCGTCGATTCCAGACAAAATCCACACTTGGCAGAGTGCAAACGGAGAATAAAAATAGCGGACACGGATATATATATATATTCAGGGTGCAACCGGAATTTCCGGTTCCGGCATTTTTTCACCTTCCGGTTCCGGTTCCGGTAAACTTTTACCGATTTAAAATTCCGGTGTTATAATTTGGCCGTTTTCTTAACTTTGCTAATTTTTTAAGAATCTCTTTTGAAAGCCACTTGTACTCCGAATATAAGCCATTGATAATGGATTTCACTTTAGTGACGGCGAAAATCTAAAATACAACAAATAAAATAAATACCTATGTTCGACTAAGGCTGTTTCACAAATAATAGAGCAAAAAATACGATTAAAATGAAATTTTTGGTGAAATGCATTTTTCATTTTCCGGTTCCGGTAAAATTTTCAAATTCCAGTTCCGGTAAATTGTAATTCCGGTTGCACCCTGATATATATATATATATATATATATTTTTTTTTTTTTTATATATATATATATATATATATATATATAATATATATACTTTGCGAAATTCGAAACGGCATGATGGCACTAACAGCTCACGGGCTAAAAGTATCCATTGAGAAGAATTAAGCAACGCTGATTAATCTTTGAATAATTATAGAGATAACAAGATGAAGCTAGATTTGACAACGCTTGTGAATCCCTAAAATAGCCTTACCCAATTCTTGGACGAACATGTTCCGGATACGCGTAGTACGGATATGTCGTCGCGTAGCCAATAAAATAATGAACAGGTGTCCCAACACTTGTTTTCTCTACTTCATATCTGCAAAACTGTTTTTAACGACTGTCCCTGCGTAAAACAACAACAACAATAATAACACAACAACAACAACAACAATGCTTTGCATTATAATTTCGCTGTAGTCCGAACATAACGTAGAAATTAGGGATCTGTAGAACTTGTTAATACTGAACATCTCGGGTTCTGTTACAAATTATGAGCGATAATATCTTTTAATGACGTATTCTCCAATTAAGTTGTCACTTCACTTGCATAAAATGCAAACAGTTTCAACCATTCAATATCGACTGCACAATGATGACAAATCTATACCAGTCGTAGTGGGACTACATTTATTGAGCGAAGCTCAAACACACGTAAGCAATTAAGGTAATATGCAAATTACTTATTAGCTAACTATTCATTTATCGGTTTTGGAGGTTTGTAAGCAATTTCCTCGGATTCCTCGCACCCAAAACCCCTCAGCCACCCTAATAATTATTGTAATAATTTAAAAACTCCTAATTTTGTCTCGTCAATTAAGCAAATATGCAAATTACGTATTAGCTAACTATTCGACAATTGCTTTTAAAGGTCTTTAGACAATTTATTCAGATTCCTCGTACCCAAAACCCATTATTGTTGAAATTAGATTGCTTGTAACCCTAACAATTAGTGAAACATTGTAAAAACGCCTAATTTAGGCTTATCAATTATACTTATATGCAAATTATCTATTAGCTAACTACTCAATTATCGGTTTTTCGGTTTTAGACGTTTGTAAACAATTTATTCAGATTCCTCGCACCAAAACCTTCAGTAAACCCTAATAATTATTGAAATAATTTAAAAAGTCCTAATTTTGTCTTGTCAATTAAGCTAATATGCAAATTAGCTATTAGCTAACTATTCAATTATCGGTTTTGGAGGTTTGTAAACAATTTATTCTGATTCCTCGCACCCAAAAACATTCAGTAAACCCTAATATTTATTGAAATAATTCAAAAAGTCCTGCTTTTGTCTTGTCAATTAATCTAATATGTAAATTAGCTATTAGCTAACTATTCAATTATCGGTTTGGGATGCTTGTAAACAATTTATTCAAATTCCTCGCACCTAAAAACCCTTCATTGCTGAAATTATACTGCTTTTAACCTTAATAATTAGTGAAATATTGTAAGAAGTCCTAATTTAGGCTTACAAACTATGCTAATATGCAAATTATCCATTAGCTAAGAACGCAATTATCAGTTTTGGAGGTTTGTAAACAGTCTACGGAGATTTCTCGCACCCGAAAACCCTTTAATGCTAAAATTAGATTGCTTCTAACTGAAATATTTACTGAAATATTGTGGAAAGTCCTAATTTAGGCTTAATTAATTATGCAAATTAGCCTGTAGCTAATAAACAGCTTAAAATTTTAAAACCCCAATGCGAAGTTAACACCCCAGGATAATTGGCTTTCAAACAAAAAAAAGTTTATCAAAATCGGTTCAGCCGTTCCTGAGATTCTTTACGGACGGACAGACGGACGGACGGACATCCACCTTTCGACCCCCAAGTACAAAACATAAAACGCTTCGCGAAACTCCGAGCTTCGCTTCGCTCAAAAATTGTGTCAATGCAACATAGGTAATATGTATTTCTGTTAACTGTAGGCGCTTACACAATGAAATAATCCCATTTCTCGTCGTCCACGTCTAAATACCATGAAGCATCAATGAACCACAGCGATAAAGACATTGCGCGCAGAATGAGTTCTTTAAAAGCAGGTGTTACGGTTTCGACGTAATACACATTTATATTTCTCGTGAGATCATCTGAAATAAACATAACTTGAGCTAAGTATAGTACCAGTCATACATAATGGGACTACGCATATTGAGCGAAGCTCGAGCCCAGTTGCCGACAATATGATCAAATGCAATAATTCGAATGCTTAATATGCTAATTAAATTAGAGAGTATCCTACTAAATTGCAAGTTTAGAAAGCTTGTAGAAACATATTTACGTGTTTCTTATCCAAAAACTCTACGGAATATAGTGTTATAAATCGACAAAACCAATATATACATACTTTTACATATTTATTGCACTCAAATGGAATAAATGGCATAGGTAATACACTAATTACCGTATAGCTAATGATTTTTAGGTGTTTTAATTTCTATATAAAAACGGTATATTACTAAACTTCACTGTCGCAGCTAATATGCAAATTAGTTAGTAGCTATGGGACTACGCATATTGAGCGAAACTCGAGCCCAGTTGCCGACAATATGATCAAATGCAATAATTCGAATACTTAATAATATGCTAATTAAATTAGGGAGTATCCTACTAAATTGCAAGTTTAGAAAGCTTGTAGAAACATATTTACGTGTTTCTTATCCAAAAACTCTACGGAATATAGTGTTATAAATCGATAAAACCAATATATACATACTTTTACAAATTTATTGCACTCAAATGGAATAAATGGCATAGGTAATACACTAATTACCGTATAGCTAATGATTTTTAGGTGTTCCAATTTCTATATAAAAACGGTATATTACTAAACTTCACTGTCGCAGCTAATATGCAAATTAGTTAGTAGCTATCTATTTTTAATCCGTTTACGATATTTACAAAACATTTATTCAGATTCCTTGCACCCAAAAACATTTTAGTACTGAAATAAAATCGCTTGTTACACTAACAATCCGTGAAATATTTTAACAAGACTCCTAATTTAGGCTTAACCAATTAAGCTAATACGTAGTTAGTTAGTACGTAGCTAGACTGATAACGTTAAATTTAGATTCTTCGCACCCAAAAACCTTTAGTACTGAAATTAGATCGCTTGTACACCTAATAATTAGAGAAGCGAAATAATGTAAATAAAAAGTCCTATATATTACGCTTAAAGAATTAATCGAATTAGCCTGTATCTAATAACCAGCTTATAGTTTTAAAACCCCAACGCGAGATGAATACTCCAAGATAATAAGTTTTTAAACAAAAATGATTATCAAAATCGGTTCAGTGGTTCATGAAATTCTTGCAATCATTAAGCAACGGTATCTTGAGGAGCATGTCTGTGTGAATAATTTTAAATATATACCCTACTCACAGGGTGCAGCCGGATATCCGGCTCCGGTTTACTATTAGGCAAAAAACTCGCATCCGGTTCCGGTATCCGGTACAAACCTACCGGATACCGGATTTCGGTGGTGATTTCGTAAATCTCAAATTATTGCAAATTATGTTGTGAGATGTTACGTTTTCAGTCTCATTACATGTAAGTATACGGTAGTCCAACAGAACCGATAAGGTATTCGAGCATACTTTGATTGTCCGAACATGCTTTGGTTAGTAACGTGGCGATTAGGATGGGAATTTGTAAGATACACAGTATTTTGCTGTGACATTTCGGTGAGTTTTCTTTATATAAACGCAATATTCTGTTTGCTAAAGATAAATTAACATTTACTGACGCATTAACGTGCTAAAAATTGATTTATTTAAAAAACACACTATCCGATTAACATCCGGTTCCGGTAAAAAATCCACTATCCGGATCCGGCATCCTGTTTTTTGCGATCCGGTCGCACCCTGCTTACTCACTATTTCCAATTCATAGTCTCAAACTTAAAAAATGAATATCTTTTTGGTAATCTAGCACTGATATAATACGGATTTTCGTTCCTAACAATAACAAGTTTATCGCTGAAACTCACCCATTCAAGACAACCCTCCCTTGCACAAACCCCCACTCTTGTTGGACGGATAACGAATGCCTTGCATAAATACAACTAATTTCTAAAATTACTACAGAAATGAGATAGCGTATCTCTGCATTACGGATAATATTGTATTAACAAAATATTATTAAGCTTTAGTGTGTCTGTTGGCAGGCAGCAAATTTCAAAAGCGTCGTACGAACAAATTGGCGATGAGTTATTGGTTCTATAAGGTAAACAAAAATCATGGTCTGATGTTGAAACATTTAAAATGCAGTTTGAGTTGAAACACGAAACCATGCCGTGGTATCAATCAATGCAATCGTTACATTAAACACCAGCCAAACACACCTTTTGTCACATGGAAACTGTGAATCAATTCTCCTACTGGTTTTGGATGCGTTTCCTCGGCTTGCTTAGCTACTCTGGCTCTGAACTCATCTAAATTCAATGAAACTTGGTAGTTCGGGGGCATTTGTTGCAACACCAACTTCTGGACATCGTCAACCTAAAGTAAAAAATTTATAAGCCTGTTCTGATGCAATTCACATTCTGAATTTCAATAAAGCGTGGAGATGTTTTGCTTGTATAGCATACCCAGATGAATCATTGTATAACCTTGTTTATTATATTATTATTGGCCAGTAGGATGTTGCTAATAGAGGGATTATAGGACTGCCATAAAAATATTAATACACACTTTCCTGCTGCTTGCCATCACTGATATTTTGAGTTACTTAAAAAACTGTCTTAAAGCCGATATTTCATACATTCATGCCGAAAGCTTCAATTACAAAAAACTAGAATAACAGACCCGCTCGTCGTTGCAACAACTGTGTAAAAATAAACAAGATTACCTCCTCAATCTCTTCTTCTGGAACTGTTTTATCTGTAGACATTTCAGTTTTGCAGTCGGTGTAACATATATCCAATGTTGTTGCCGAGTAAAACAAAGAAATTTTCACATCGGAGTACCCAAAGATAGTTTCTCTACAACATAATATGTACATGTAACAAAAAATGCTGTGCGGAAAATAACATTTACGTAGTAGAGTTCCCCGACAACCAGTATTTTTACCAGGGGCGCCACCAATGGATATTACGAGTTGTGAGAATATAATCTTTGTCAAAATACGTTTACTGCAGGGGGCAGACTGAATTCCGAATCCGGTTCGAATTCAGATTCAAAACGAGTTCCGATTGCACAATTAATCGGAATCGGAATTCTGAAATTTTAATTTTAATCATACTTGTTTTGATACGTTGCCAAAAAAATTCTGTTACTGTTTTCGATGAGTTAACTTAATAATTGATTGTCGTGTAGCTTTACAGAACCAAAAATCATCGCCAATTAGTTCATGCGACCTATTCGAAAATTGTTGCCTGCCAACTGACAATTAAATCAACATTATATTTGTCAATACAAATTATCCGTACAGTCATAAAATTTCTAGTTCCGATTCCGATTACAAATCCGCTTTAAATTTTCTGTTACGATTCCGATTCCGGTATAATCCAATTACGCTTTGCACCCTGTTTTACTGTTAGGCACATGTTTTGGTTGCATGATTACTCTGAGTCGCAACAAAATCAGTTCGATATATACGTATATATACAATACCGTATGCAGAGTAAAAATGAATACGTACGTACAAGTGCGTCTGCGTATGTTTTGTAAAATATTTGTGCAACAAAAACACAACGTTCTTTTTCTACTCTTCAAAACGAATCGAGTCAACCAACGATTGCAAATTTTACCTTGACTGGGACCCTGCAAGTTTTGTGCTTATCGCGCCCCCATTCGGGTCGGACGGACAGACACTAGATGAGACGAACATCTACTTTTCGACCCCAAATTTTACTAGTTTCTCATTCCGATTGTCAATACTCTGAGCTATCACAAATAGTGAAACCAGGCATCGACCGGATATTAATTTTACCGAATGCCGGAACCAAGTAGCACATCCTGTACCGGAACCGGATGTTAACTGGCTATAGAATGTAAATTTGTGCACTGTTGAAAGTATTGAGTCGTGGAAAAATATGTATATATTTATTGATTTAAGATTAAATGTTGTTGGCTTGGAATTTTTAATTTTCATGTCAGTGTCCGCTCTTGGCTTGCCTGGAAATTCAGTCGCTTCAAAATATCCCATTTTATACCGTGAACCGGAACCGGATGCCGGTTTTAACGGATTTCAAACGGGATATATATGGTCTATCACTGAGTAAACCTAATCCGGGGCCATGTTTTCGGTGAAATAGGGGTTTTCACCAACTTTTTAAAAAACCACTGCAATTCAAAAACCAGCCTGAAAAGAAACCCGGATGTACTATAAATCTATCCATTGCAGTAGAACATTTTACGGAATGTACCTTTCGCCAAAAAATTGATGACACATTTCAGGTTTGAAATCTTTTCTATCATCATCAAAGTCTTTGTCTTCACGAACTAAAATAAACCACAATTTTCTGTATATAAATTATTTAGTACATGCCAATTGCTAACCAGGTTACAAAGATGGACATTGGGCGGTCTCGGTTAAAAACGAGACCTAACTGACTATCGAGACCGGCAAAGAATAGACTCGGTCTCGGTCAATTTTTGACCATCCCGAAAAAATAAGATTTTTAAAATAAATCTTTTTCTAGTGCTTTTTTCGTTGTATTTTTGTGTTAGTTTTTTGTGTTTTTCATAACTTTTTATCAGGGTGCAAGCGGAACTACATTATGCCGGAATCGGAATCGGAACAGCAAACTTATACGAGAATTATCGGAATCCGAGTTTTGAAATTTTAATTTTAATCTTACTTGTTGTGATACGTTGCATAAAATTTCAGCATTATTTATTTGTTAAATTGCTTTCAATCAGTTAACTTACCAAGTTTACTATTGCAACATGATAATTACATACATAACGTACTTATTCGAATTCTGACAGCATCAGTTCCTTCCACAACGAATCGTGGATCGCGATCATCGGGTTCAGTATCTGCAGCATCACCAGCATTCAGACCCAAAATCTCCATAATATCCATAGCGACGGCGTATAAGCTCTTTAAAGTATAGGTACGGTACAGCTCAGAACCCTAATAATTGATGAAAATATTGCAGAAGTCTTAATGTAGGCTTAACAATCATGCAAATATGCTAATATCGGTTTTGAAGCTTTGTACACAATTTATTCAGATTCCTCGCACCCAAACCCCCTTTATGTCTGAAATTAGACCGCTAGTAACCCTAATATATAATTAGTGAAATAACTTGAAAAGTCACAATTTATGCTTAATCAATTAAGGTTATACGTATGCAAATTAGATGTCAGCTAACAGTATTTTTCCGAGTTCGATTAGAATCCCGATTCGAAACGAGTTCCGATTCCGATTCAAATTCTTTCGATGAGTTAACTTATCAATAATTGATTGTAGTTTAGCTTCACAGAGCCAAAAAATGATTGCCAATTTGTTCATATGACGGTTTTGAGAATTGTTGCCAGCCAACAGACACCCTAAATCAATATTTATTAATGCAAATTATCTATAATCACAAAATCTGTAGTTTCGATTCCGGTACAAATTTGCGGTTGCGATTCCGTTTCCGGTATAATCCAGTTCCGCTTTGCACCCTGGAGCTGCTTAATTAAAAGGTCTGAAGTCACGGTACCTAAAAGGTAGCTATATATAACATGCAATGCAGATTATGTACTATGCTTGCCGGCTGTATACGGTAGACATACAGTCGACAATACAAGCAAATCAACAGGCGGGCCACGTGGCGTGGTGTGGTAACCAACAGCGTCTGCTTGACACGCAGAAGAGGGTCGGTAGTTCGAAACCACCCTTAACAGGGTTTTTCAGCAGCTAAGTTAAAAGGTCCGAAGCCTCAGTTCCTAGCCCTATCTAGACTGACACAGGGGCTACGCCGTGAGCGCAATGGAAAATTGCCACGCTATCAGCACGGTATCAAGTCGAAAATAGTGTACACTGTAAAGGGACGATCTTGTTGAATATTGGGTCATGTAATCATGAGACATGCTTGTCCGTTATGTGCACATGTAATATAGTGCAATGCATTGTATGTATGCTAACTACCAGAATACGGTCGACATATAGTTGACGATAGAAGCAACTGGATAGGTGGACTACGTTGTTGCGAAGTAGTAACAGCATCCGCCTGACACGCAGCAGGTCGCTAGTTCGAAACCACCCATAACCCGCTTTTCCAGCTGTTTAGTTAAGTTAAAAATTGCCTGAAGTTACGGTTCCTACCTAGACTGGCACAAATTATTCACAAAAATTCATGTCAAGATTCGAAACTGGTGCTAATTGCAGCTGCGAATTTTCGCACCAAAAACTTGTACGCGTGACTAGGGCTTCACACACCATATAAGCGCAATATTTCACTCACACTAGCTATGTAGCGTTCATGTGAGTCCACAAAACTTCTGCGAAACTAACACTGGTATCTTCATATTAAATAGTTTGCTACAGTAAAATATACTAGGATTACATTGTATATGCTTACGCTGTTTACAACAGAATTTGGCAAAGGTATGGAAACTTGAATTTCCTGCGATCTTTTTCGCTTATAAATTCTGAAAATTAGGATTTCGTATGGGAAAATGGGTCCAGCAATCAGCATAAAGAAAAAGGTGCACAGGCACCTTGCAGCTCACTAGGCTCGTAGTTGTGCATTGTCAACGTTTTAGTGGCATATTTTTCACAAGTTTCGCGGTTCGTTAGTCCACGTTTTCGGAATTTTCAGAAACTAGTTTTTATTTATTTTGATGTTTCACAATAAGTTTAACTCAAGACAAATGGTTTCTTAGGATAAGACTCAAGACAAGGCTTAGTTATAGACTCATTCTTGCTCTGAATTTAGGCTTAAGAATATGCTTATGCGGGGTTCACGTTATAACTGTACAGTCTGAAACACAGCTTGTCCCTATTAGAACAGTGAATAAACATTTTGTATTCTCGATAATCGGATATGAAATTCAAAAATTTGAGTTGTGTAGACATACATGGTACTGAAATATTACATGATACTGCAAATATTGTCTGTAAATATCCGATGACGGGTTTGAAAATGTCTGCACAGCCGGGTATAAACGGATACTAAAAACAACGGAAACGGGTAGTGATCAAAATAACGGAAACGGAAAACAAACATTGAAGTATAAAACTTCGAAAATTTTTTATTTTTCTGCCATACAATTGAGGCATGCAAATATTCACTGGGTTTCTAAAATTTAAAAAAATGGCGGGTGCATCGAAATTTTTAAGGTTTTAGATAAATTTCGTAATTTGTGCTTCAGTTCGAACAATTGCAGCATATCTCTCTAAAGAAAAATTGTTAGATATATATGCTTGTTTAATAACTACTGTATTGACCCGAACACGAGAGGGGGTAATAAGAGGGGTCCCCATTTTGAGTCCAAGTCAATCGGAGTCCGTATCCCTAATAGGAGTCCGTAAGCGGATAGAGTCCCTAAACCCTAATTAGAGTCCATAAATGTCAATTAGCCCTTAATTTTAGCGCATAAAATGACTCCAAGACCAAATAATTTGAGTTCGAAACTTTAAAGCGTATAAATTTTGAAAGTACATTCATAATTATTACCTTGTATTATCGCTCAAGCTATTGACACAAGAGAAATAAATGTTTAATTCAAAGGATAGTAGCAATACCGGATATATATCAGTAACGAAGGGCGGTGGAGCATTAATTCAAAGGATAGTTGCAATACCGGATATATATCAGTAACGAAGGCGGGGGAGCATGGGTTAAACATAAATAACAGTCCGTAACCGAATAACAAGGGGGTACCCTCTGGAGAGGCCAAATAAATATTAGTATTTGAGCTTAAAAATAACATAGTTTCTGGTATTTCCATAACAGAAACGGAACCTGGACACCGATTTTTGCCGTAAACGGAAACGGATATCCGGTTATAACCCTGCTCCACAGTTGAGGTAAACTAGCCTAAATTTCCTGTAGAATGTCATTTGATAGAAATTTGAATTATCGGCAATTTTTTCCTCAAAATTGTAACAGTTTAAAATACGCACCAAATAAAATTTTGTTAAACTATGACAAAATTCCACTACCGAAATTGCAGGAAACCCGGAGCCGGACGTCGATTTTCTGCTAAAGCCGAAAGCAGATCTCCGGTTGTAGCCATGGTGCGCACCGATAACGTTGTCATGCATAATATCTGTGATATTTGGTAGAATATTTAGTTTATCATATGATATTCGCACAAATGTCTCCTGGCAGTCATGTGCATATGGCTGCTTGCAGACAATGATCACTTGTGAGGTCAGCGTTTTGCAAGCCTATCTCACGTGACATATCACGAAATATTTAGATCACATCTGAAGATGCCAACATTAATATCAAAAGCTCATTCTTGGCTACGGTGTTCAACCACGACTTTTAACTAAATTTGTAAAAAACCTCAATGGTTTTTACTGAAACACTGCAATGACGCCAATCACTGCTAAAAACGTGCGCTGGCATTCATAAATTTTACACAAACAACCGGTCAGTACGTAAAGAATCGCAACTGCAACGTATGAACGTGTTCGTTTTTGGTACGCTTTGAACTCACTGCACTAGGTCGCTTCGCGCTTAGCATTGTCCATGCTTATATCCCGAGTGTCCACGCAAAACTAGTTTACCCTACCTGGAATATTTATCCGTAGTGGAGCTTGTTCTAAACATGATGTCCCGATTTTTATTGGAAACGATCACAGATCTTTAAAGGGATAAACCAGTATTCACGTCCTGCTCAATGTAGGATCCAGGGGTTGGGCACCCCGACCGTGGCCTCCCAAAACAGGACCTCAACAAAATTTATTTTGTAATTCTAGCAGATACGCATGTAGACAAAATTTGACAAGTGCAATGCCAACCACAAACGGGACAAGCCGATTGAAACAAAAACCGCCGAAGTTTGAAAATGCATCTGGCTTCTTGCTCGCTTCGATCGAGAGTTTTTTGTTGAGAGTATTCTACCTTCCCGTTATTCTTTTAAAGGTTCAGGCACTCCACTCCTAGAATAACCTCCAGGTTTTAAGTCTGATTCATTTTAAACATGTGTTACACGTTCTAGATCCACCATTTTTCAACTTTTGTGAGAAACTGTTTTCGTAAGGGTGTCTTCACAGCTATCAGACACCAGCGTCAGCTCGGATATTATCAGATTTAAACCGAAAAATTCCGGATCCACCTCTACGTTGGGGCTCCCACCCTGAAGTTTGGGGGCGAACCCCCACCTCTGTCGGCTCCGGTACTGGGGTAACTCACCCCGCAGAGCAAAACTAACGCATAAAAATTTTCTTTTACAACTTTGTATAAAAAGAACATGGAACATGTGCAAGTGGAGAGATACACGGGAGCGGAATATATCCCTACGCCTACCAAACAGTTTTACTGTGACCTAACCCGGATGCTAGATGCCAAAAATTTCTTATATATTAGGGCTTCTGTCGGTATATTTGTGATTAATCTCAATTGAACGGTGGTACTCTTTCATAGTAAATATTACTGCAATAAATCGTGGTTTGCGTGTGGATTTATGTTTAAACGATCCGCAATGTGTTAAACAAAAATAAGCTTGTTTCAGTGGCATTTTGCACCTCCCCCCTTCTGAGATCCTGGATCCGCCAGTGATCGATCCTTGCTTAATCATTAAATTTTCAATTACTGTATTGACCCGAATAAGAGGGGGGTAATAAGAGGGGGTCCCCATTTTGAGTCCGAATCAATAGGAGTCCATATCCCTAATAAGAGTCCGTAAGCGGATAGGGTCCCTAAACCCTAATTAGAGTCCATAAATGTCAATTAACCCTAATTGTAGCGCATAAATGACTCCAGAACCAAACAATTTGAGTTCGAAACTTTAAAGCGTACTTAAATTTTGAAAGTATATACATTCTTAAATATAACCTTGCATTATCGCTCAAGCTATTGACACAAGACAAACGTTTAATTCATCGGATAGATGCAGTACCAGATATATCAGTAACGAAGGGCGGCGGAGCGTGGGTTAAAAATAAATAACAGTCCGTAACCGAATAACAAGGGGGGCACCCTCTAGAGAGGCCAAATAAATATCAGTCTCGCCTCTTATTCGGGTCACTACAGTATTGTAATAAAACTATAATGCTGGACGCCACATTTTATACTATACATTATTGCATCCACGTTGCACATTAATACTTGCCGCTTCATTTCGTAAACCTCTGGACAACACCAGCCCAGCGCCGCTGACTACACTAATAACTCTGATCGGAAAAGCCAAACTGTTGACCGTTTTAATCAAGACAAAGTCCTGCTGTTTTAATTTTTATTTGAATAGAAATTAAAGGCTGTACAATTGTCTGCTATGTTTGAAGCAGAATCAAAGGTTTTTTTTAATTCAGAAAAAACTTGGTTAAACTTTACACGTCAAACAAAACTGTTGGATCAAACCGTTGTGACGACTTTACAAATGAATACTATTTGACATTTCTGCAATCATCAAGCGCAGTAGCAAAATTAACCGTTTCACTCGTATAGTATGCTATGAGCCCCCGAATACAATAATGTACCAGCAATACACACACACTGTGAGCAGTGTTTAACATTCATAGCATATATGCGCAGTGCAAAATGTGCACAAGACGTGACAGCCCTCTCGGATTAGAGCGTCCAGCTACTATAGCTAAGTGGTCATCGTAAACGTCTCCCACCCTTGAGACTTGGGATCGAATTTCACCTTGAAATTACATCTCATGTGAAATTGCAAAGATTCCTGTGAGAAAGAGTAACAAACAGAGTGTAAACGGGATATTTGTTTCCGGACTTGATAAAATTCGTTGTCCTGGTTTCCATGTTCCTTTAGATATGTCTCTATCGCAACAAATCTCTGTGTAAGTATATACTTACACTTTGTATTGTGAGATTATAAGTACATAATTGGGGCGAACTTTTCGCTTGCAGTGTATCTACCTTTGAGTCACCTCGGTGTATAGCTCAGATAATTTGTGTCTGAAATGGCTAATCATAAATGTCTTATATTCACGAAATTGCCATTTACAATTTACAAGAAACAAATTTCTTTCTTTCCAAAAATAATTGTCTTATATTGAAGAATTTATTTTCTGATTTTTATGTATGTAAAAAAGTTGTTCCGTTCATATTCTTTTTCGGGTTGTGCTCAGCTTTCCCATTCTAAGTTTACGTCTTAGACGTATTTAACGTTGTAAAATTAAGGAAAGGAATTTTGTTGCGCTTAAACTCCCAATTTTGAAGGCTACTTCTCTGGCAAATCTTGTTTACAAGACATATATGTCTTTATAATCAGGAAAACAAGTCTTTCCAGACATATTTGTCTTATATTTCAGACATATTTGTCTTGTATTTCAGAAATATTTGTCTTAATTGTTTATAAAACACACCCTTAAATTTAAAACCTTATTCAAGGGTTAAAAATTTCAGACACAGGCTTTTGAAAAATTTCACAAACATGTTTAACAAATATATATTTATCCGTCACGTATACTTAGTACAAAATGACCACAATGCGTGAGAGCCCTTCTACACACAAAAAGCATTTTCAGATATTCAAGAAATATTTTTTTGCATTCAAGACATATATGCTGGAGTCTAGATTAAGACATAACTGTCTTGAATTTAAAGAAAATATTTCTTGAATATCAGAAAATGTTTTTTGTGTGAAGAAGGGCTTTCACGCATTGTGGTCATTTTGTACTATACGTGACGAATAAATTTTTGTTAAACACTGTGTTTAATTAATATTGCATGTGACATTTTTGCAATTAGTTGCTAACAAAAATGACCGAAGCTTGAGAATGGTTAATATGGTCTATTAAAATTACCATAGAAACACAAACCTTCGACGTCTGGCCGTTGTAAAATGTGCCGGGCATGAAAAAAGGTTCAAGTTTGCAGACTAAAAACTCAGCAATAGGTTGTATTATATATACTCAATAGCACAATGAAAATACTTTAAAATACAGTCTTTGCTTGGTGATACAGCTTGGACATATATAAACATTAGTTATTTTATCGAAAATGGCCTGCTATGCGCAAAATAGCAAAACGCGGTTCAGTTTGCAGTCAGAGAACGGAAATGAACTAATAGCACACAGACCTTTTAAATCGTTATTTGCGCTGGCTGCGTAAAACCTTTACTGCGTCTTTTTGAGTACCATTTAAACTGAAATAAGTTACTACGAAATGATTGTTGTTTCTTACTTCGGTTCTGGAGTTTTTAGATACTGCAGTTATTTTATATATATATATATATATGTATATATATATATATATATCGATTTTGCAAGCATAGCATATTGTTCCATATAGTCGCCAGGAGTTTTGACATATTGTATATTTTAAGTGCATGATTTGGTTTTAATATAAACGGTTAATGACCGCTCGCCAGTTCCCACAGTGAAACATTCTCATTTGTGATGACGAGAGTCCGATTGTATGAAATATTAATCCTTTCTCACATGAATATTTTCAGTTTCATATGAGATGCATTTTCAAGGTAAGATTCGATCCCGAGTCTCTCGTGTGGGAGGCGTTTACGATGACCACTCAGCAATAGGAGCTTGACAGTCGAGCCCGAGGAGCTGTCACGTCTTGTAGAGATTTTGCACTGCACATATGTTAGAATTGTTAAACATTGCTCACAATGTCAATGTTGCTCATTTATTATTTGTATTTAGTTGCTCATGCTATACTCTATGAGTTAAAGGGTTAACGAAAAAATTAATATTATGACTCTTGTACAACCTATGGAAAAAACCCTTTCTCACATTAAATATTTTCAATTTCATTTGAGATGTACTTTCAAGATAAGATCCGATCCCCAGTCTCACGAGTGGGATGCGTTTACGATGACCACTGAGCAATGCGAGCGACGCTTGAGCCCGAGCGGGCTGTACAACCTGTGGTAAATATAAAACAACTGCTTAATTTACTCTACTGGCACGTGTTTATACAAATTGTAAAAATTACTGTCCGTACAATAGACAAATTAACAAATGTTTTTCGTCAACCGCGCCGAACAAGCAGTTAAACCTGCATGTGAACCTGGCCATATGATGCCAGCATGTATTTCAAATTTTGAATATTGACTAAAAAACAGGGGCAGAACAGTATTAAAAACATATTCCGAAGTCTAAGCCTAAGCCTAACCCTAAGCGTAAAAATGAGCATATTCCCAAGCCTAAGCCTAAACCTAAGCCTAAACCAAGCAAAAAAATTAGTCTAAAGCTATAAGCTTACTCATTTCTAGTCCCACAGAATCACGTTCCGCCCATGATCTTTACATGGGCCACTATACCGACCGTGTAAAGCACTACATATTGCTTTAAACTTAAATCCAAAACTCCATCCGCCAATGTTCTCACACACACAAAGCTATAGAATGAAACTTTTCACAAAAAAACAAATTACTTGAAGACGGAATCGGTTGATCAGAATTTTGCTAGCGGTTCAATGCAAACGCGCAAGAAAGTACTGGTACTCAAAATAAATTGATTTTCTTGTACCAAATTCGTGCAGTTTTTGTGTGCTGCAATTTTATTTCCGTTGATCGCTGCATGTGTATTTGACATGTCATTTTCTCAAAACTGCGCCATCTTTTCAGCGACGGACCCAGATTATTACTGACAGGGGGTGACAGTGCGATGTATATAAAATAGTGAAAACGATTGTGACAGGCCCGTCGCCAAGGGGGGCAAAAAATTTTGCCACCCCCCCTAGAAGATTTTCAATTATGCTAGTAAGTTAATTAAAACCTTTAAATGCCCCTCCTGAAAATTTTTTAGCACCCTTAGCAAGGTGAGCTGGCTACGGGTCTGGCTTGCGATGAATATGGAGTAAGAAGCTAAACGCAATTTTAATACTCAGGTATCTGTTTGGGAGTTAGCGCAATGGCCTAGATGCGCCTGCCACTTGCATCCGCAAATGTATGTTTTAGCTTTACAGTTTAGTATTAAATATGAACACTAGCCGTAAAATAGAGAATGTTCCCTGATATCAGTGATATTTTTCTACGATTAATTTTAATCGACACTTGCCCGACATCTTTTTAAGCCGAAAGAATTTTTATAATTTTCGCTAACAACGGCCGTTATAATTGACATATTAATAATTTTTTGATTATTGTCGAGCAAAACGATTCTGTTTTCTTATACGAATTTTAGTGGCGAACAAAATTGCCGTTAGAAATTATGGGTAAAATTTAAATTTCACATTTGGATGATGTGTATATTAATATTTTTTATTCTAAAGACAAATATACATAGAATATAGATGACGTCTACACTGCAAAAAATGGTGAGTCAAATTGACTCTCTGAAATAGGCTCTACGGGACTACACAAACTGAGTCAAATTCGACTCCGCCAGAGTCAAACATGCGACTCAGTGAATCGAATATGACTCTGCCGGAGTCGAATTTTGACTCAATTTGTGTAGTCCCGTAGAGCCTATTTCGGAGAGAGTCAATTTGACTCACCATTTTTTGCTGTGTACTAAAAACAATGTTCTAGGTTCAGTAAAAAAAGTCGCTGTACAAGATGTGAACTAATAACAAAAATAACGGAACCGGAAAACGGAACCCCGACGCTGTATAATCTGTCCGAATTTCCAATACCGCTCGCCGGCTAAAAGTCAAAGAATAGAAACATTTTGCTTTAATGACTTACACTTTAATCTTGCCGATACATTTTTATGAAACGTTGATATTTAGGTATTAATTATTAATTACAAAGATTTATTTATACTTTCTTTTGCCGCCAAACGCAACAGAAACAGAAAATAATGTCAAGTGAGTTCTACTATTACTTTTTTGAAGCTTGAACAAGCTTCCAAGTCTGCGCTGCAAAAAAGTCAAATTGACTCTCTCCGAAATAGGCTTTTCAGGACTACACAAAGTGAGTCAAATTACAATCCGTCAAAGTCAAACTTGACTTACAGGGTCACACATTTGACTCTGGAGGAGTCGCATTTGACTCAGTTTATGTAGTCTCGAAAAGTCTATTTCAGAGAGAGTCAATTTGACTCACCATTTTTTGTAGTGTGGTTGCCTTATATTTCAAAATTGAAAACGGTTGGAAGAAAATTTATAATCAGTCCCACAGCCGGTGTCGTATTTTTTACCACCATCATATTTTTACCCCATTGTTGGAACCGGCCCGATTTTTAAGACACAGCTCGGACCCATCACCATCGACCCGGGTCCTCACTTAGTTCTCGATATGGAATAGAAAAACGTTGAGTTTGAAATACAGCTCTTTCGCTTTGGCCGATTCCGCGTTTTCTCACAGTTCACGCAAGCGGCATATGATGATGCACCCCGCTCACAATAAATTTGTCAACGGTACCATAAAAGCTGTTATTGCCCCGGGCTATAACGATATCATAAAGCTAAAAATATATACACTAGGGAAAATTAAGAATATACCTTATACTGTGTTGAAAACTTGATGGAGGTAAAATACGATACGACACAAGATTAATATTCTATGGGACTAAAACTATTTAGAAGTTACATTTAGGTTGATTTTACAAGACTTACCCTGATCGGGGTTAAGATATTTTAAGCGACGAGTGACAGTCCCCATGTACCGTTTTTAGTAAGATTATTACGTTTTAGAGCTGATATCGCTAATCTTTGTGGATGAATAGAACTTGCCATCCATGCTGTAGTTTCGAATTTTGCTTGGCCAGTGTTAACCTATAACATAAACACATAGCATACGCGCACGCCCTAGACAGATAAACAACATTTAGAGTGCTATTCATTAGTATAAAAATCAAGTTTTGAATTAACAAAATTCAGCATTACAATTTACACTACAATTCCCTCTGAATTTAAAATTATAGGCAGATGAGGCCAACTAACCACCCGTGCAATGGGAACTCTTAAAGGGCTGTTTTATCCCGAAATAAATCTCCCTAATAAGTTTGTCATCAAAATTTCATTTAGTTGTTAACCTTTGTCTTTGGAACGTTCTACGTTGTGCTACGCTCAGTGTTAATTTTCGAAACATTTGCGATCTAAGCAAGCGAAAGTTTCACACGGGCACAGCTTGAGCATATAGCTGCAGCCCTTTTTCTTAGGGCAAGGGTCGAACCGGAGGTGAAAAGCATAGCAAAAGCCGATGGTCGAAAAATTTTGACGAACCCCGGAAACGACGCCGGAGATGAAACAAAATTAAGTTAAATAGAAATGATGTTGAATTTGCTATATTTAAAAAGTATTAAACACAAACTGCTATTAACTTTGATCGATGTTTATATAGTTAGCAGGGTGTAAACGGATAGTAAAAAGAATGGAAACAGAAACGAATAGTGATCAAAATAACGGAAACGAAAGCGGAAACGGAAACGCATATCCGGTTACACACTGATAGATACACGTTTATTGCAGACTTGGTACAAGAAATTTCGTCGCGCAACAAAGAATTCATGGCTGCGTTTGCATCTCAAAATGCGACTGCATGCGCTGAATTTTACTGCAATGACTGCAAGTTCTTGCCACACGGCAAACCGCTGATAAGCGGAAAAGCTGGTAAAATGCTTTTTTCGGTCTTGAGGGGCATTTAAACATTTTTTAGTGTTTATTACACGACTACACCGAACAGTTTTTAAGCATTGTTTGTTAATTTACATTAAGATATTACAAAAAGACTTGTATGTATATATGTCGTAGGTTATTCTGCTATTCATGCCAATTTGTAATTGGTCTGATGTCTCATAATTGCTATTTGGCCTTGGCCAAACAGCTATTTGCTCAGTATAGCAGTGACCTAGGCCAATTGGTAACTAGCCTCAATAACAGATTGGCCTACGACATAAAAACTACAGTGAAGGATTCGTGTATAAAAAAATTCGTCTCTATCACAAAGAATCGCCGGGCGAGAAAATTCTATTCAACTTGCAGTCCCGAATGAAACACTTTCATTTCGTTTTTTGGGTTTTTTACAAAAACAACGGCCCATGTTACTTTAAGGGGCGTGCAGGTTTTTGGTGGCTCCATAAAAGAGTAGGTTTAGATTCTAGATTACAGTTTTTTGCTTAGGCTTAGGCTTAGGCTTAGGCTTAGGAATACGCTTAATCTACTGTTACGCCTCTCAAAGTAACATTGACAAAAACAACAATAAATTGTTCATACTTAAACGCATAAAAGATTTTAGGGGTCAAGCAGTATTTTCAACAAGACATGAACGAAGGCGTTAAATCGGTCAATTTGGCAACGGAAGAAGTTAACGGTGCTGGCGATTGGGCGTTTGAACGAGGATCTTACTCGTTGAACGGTTCGCGAGGCACTGAAACTGGGTCGTAAGTTTAGCTCCGCTTGGACGTGTTTTGCCTGTATCTTTGTCTTCGACTTCCACCGTAATCACGAAGAAAGTTTGCGGGAGTTGGGCTGAACGAAATTTTTCGAATTTTTTAAAATAGTGCTAGTGGCTTTAAGGGTTACGCTATACTCGCCGTGCGTCGCTGCCCGCCGCCGTGTGCCATCAAATTGACGTTGCTCATATTTTTATAAGCAACGCATAGCGGCGTGCGGCGGAGCGGCGTGCGGCGGAGCGGCGTGCGGCGGAGCGGCGTGGCGATGAGCGGCGGCTCCGGCTTAGTAAAGTATAGCGCAACCTTAAGCTGTAGTTTTGACCTACCTGTCTACAAAAGCGAGCACTAGCAAATCCTGTCTGATGACGTTTCACAAATTATTGTTTAATGTCACATAAGTTGAATATCGTTTTGATAAATCGAATTTTCACACCGCCAAATTGTTTACCAGATGAATATTCTGTCAGTCATGGAAAGGATACCTAAGCAAAAAATCATTGACTCCTTTAACAAATCTCAACTAGTCTCTTGACTATGAAAAAATGATGAGTCATTTTGATTCTCTCCGAAATACGCTCTACGGGACCACACAAACTGAGTCAAATCTGAGTATGCGCCAAAGTCAAACTCGACTCGCTGACTCGCACGTTGGACACTGGCAGAGTCCAATTAGACTCATTTTGTTTACTCTCGTACAGCCTAATTTGATGAGAGTCAATTTGACTCAAACATATTATTAAGCTCATTTTCCTAGAACTGTCAACAAGTACTGGCTTAAAATACGCCAATCGTTTAAAAACGTGCATTTCTAATAGAATATATACAAAAACAGAGAGTCCGAAATGCGCCTACAAGTTCTTTCCCTTACACTGCAAAAAATGGTGAGTCAAATTGACTCCCTCCGAAATAGGCTGTACGGGACTACACAAATTGAGTCAAATTAGACTCCGCCAGAGTCAAATTCGACTCATTTAGCCGCACGTTTGAGGCTGTCGGAGCCGAATTTGACTCAGTTTGTGTAGTTCCGTAGAGCCTATTTCGGAGGGAGTCAATTTGACTCCCCATTTTTTTGCAGTGTATATCCGACAATAGTTCCTTTATTTGTAATACTTTATGTGCGGTTACTGGGTTTAACCCACTATTCCTTTCCAAAACATCGGTGTCCGTTTCTGTCTCCGTATTGCGTTATTAGTATGCCCATGAATTGTTGTTAATCAAGGATCAATCGCGTAAATTGTTATTGAAGGTATGTTGCAACTAGCCAAAATCTTAAAAAAACAACACTTCAATTGTATCGGCCGGCAGAGAACTAAAACTAAAACTTTTAAACCTTCTTCAGGTTTCTGATATTTATGCAATTTTTGGGTCTGTTCCGTTGTCCCCCAGCCGCGTTTGCCCAAAAATCGTTTGCTTTAATATTTTTTGCATAATTAAGCTTCTCATGACCTCCCGTGATCATTCCACGCCTAAATTTGAATTTTTGAAAAATTCGATTTTTAAGGCCCAAGGTATTAAATTTTAGTCGTGCAATGATCAGGGAAGCTCTGTCATGAGAAGATGAAATATGCGAAAAATTTTAAAATTTATCCATTTTTGGGCAAACACGGGCTGGGGGGGATATGTTTAATCTTTTTAATTGTTTTCTGATACGCAACCTCTGTATAGAGTGGGGCCTGGATTATTTGGAACCCGAGCATAAAACGTGTCTGACGATGATTATGGTGAATTTTCAATTTTCCCCTTTTAAAACAGGAGTATCAATCGAGTTTGGAAGCTGATGACCTGGGATCCAAATAACTGTTTGGAAGAATCATTGACCTATAAAAGTAAAAACAAACGGCATATTCTCGTTAGAATGTAAACCAGTTCCCTTTCCGAGACACCCAATTTGGGAACCCGAATGTTTTTATGACTACGCAAGATACACAGTCACCTTCCACTCTATCGTCACGCAAAGGCCTATACCTACTGATTATGCGTCGTTGACAACATACACCTCGGCCGAGCCACAATATGGGTCGTTGCCCAGGGTTTAACAACCACTTAAAAATACTGTTGACCCTACGTCAACGTGTGTCACAAACCGGTGTGTGACGTGTTGAGGTAGGTTCAACGGAAAGTTTTCGTTGAGGTAAGGTTAGCGAGTGTTTGTTAACCCTGAGTTGCGACACATTTTGTCGCTCGGCCGAATTTTATATTGTGAACGTCGCATTATCTCACAGTCTTTGGGATTTGAAAATTTATTTCAGAGTAAGGGCGCGTAGTGTTGGTTAAACATATACACCGACTGCTACCTATTTACGTCGTTGTTCTTTTTAGGTATTTAATCATTTGGAAACGAGTCGGCGGTGTCTGGTTAATGTATACAGATTGTTTCAATGTTGTAAATCCAGCACAGGGTTGACGTATTTTGAATATTAAAATAATGAAAATATGATTAATGTTAACAAGCGATATTTAGACTCAAAATTTGCTAAATTTAACTATTAGTGTAGTAAAGTATATATAGCGCTGTTGGATTTATTGTATCATTATCTCGATAATTTGCTTTTCCTATTCTGTAAATCCTTTAAAAGCCCTAATTCTTGAACGGCCATAATTCGGTGGTTTGTTATAGGTCTTGCGTTGTAAACCGGAAACTTTTTCACGTTTAGGTATATAAAACCTCGGCACGTATTCTTAGATGTGTGCAGCACCTATCACTAGTTGATAATAGGTCCTGTAACATTCGAACCAGTGAACGCTGAGGCTCAAAAATCAGCGAGTGTTTTGCATATGATTTGCTCTAAAGTACCAATTCTGAGTTCAACAACTGCAATAGTTAATGAGTTTGAAAACCTATTACTAACTTATTATAGTTGCTATATACATTTGAGAATATTGGCCCGGTTCGTAACACATTATTTATAAGCTGATCAAATGCAAAAGATATCAAAAATTAACATTAAAATAAATAAAACAATCAAAAATAGATTTATATGGGTGATTGTACATGGAGACAACTTCAGGACTTTTGCCCTATAAGTTTGCATTCTTTGATTTGAACTTTAGGATAAAATTCCAAATATTGCAAATTTTGGTTATTATTTCAAGATAATGGTACATTTGTCATATATATAACACGGTTGTTTTTCTAATATATAATCTAGCTATTTCCATGGCCGGAGCCGCCACCCCCGCCCATACCCCCATTTGGTGGTCCCACCGCTACTTAAACGGGCCACCCACCCGTACCGGTTGAAACAAAAACCGCCGAAGTTTTAAAATGCGTCTGGCTTCTCACTCGCTGCGCTCGAGAGTTTAGGGACCCAGTCTGCTCCGGCACTGGATATTTCGTTTCATTAAAATAGAGAAGTAGTCGATTGGTGACTGTTTATGTGCTCTGTCGTAGCCATGTAATTTTTGCAAGAATATGTTTTATTCCACGTGTTTATATGACTTTTTGCTGAACCAATATGGGTCTTTGTCATTACCAGATAACGTAAATCATGTTCAGGTGCGTAGCCAAGTACGAGTGAGTCAAGCGAGAGAGAAAATTCTGTAATCTCTGTGGGTATTCGACAGCCTGTAAAGATGTCTTTTTCGAGTCTCCAGAAATTTTGGAACATATCTTCCCTCGGTGTATCCCCTCTTGGGTGGGCCCATATATAGAACAGGACCGGATCGAAAAGAGTTAGTTTAAGCTTTAGACTAATTTCTTTACTTCGGCTTAGGCTTTGACTTAGGCATAGGCTTAGGAATAGGCTCATCCTTACGCTTAGGCATACGCTTAGGCTTAGGCTTAGCCTTAGGAATATGCTTATACTACTGCTCGAGCCCTGTTCTATACATGGGCCCCCTCATGTATATCACCCCTGATCGTGATCGTCTTAAACTTAATTTAACTAGCTTTTAATTTTTGATCAACAATCAAAACTTGCCTACGAACATTAACTTGTCCTATGCACTACAAAGCCAGAATTTTCAAGCAATATATAACAGACCATAAATGATTCTACTTGTAAAAGAATTATATCCAATATACACATACCATATACATTGACAATCGTTTTAAATTTTGACTAAGTATATATATATATCTGCAATAAATAACAGGAAACCCAATAATCTACGAGTCTCGTGGATCCATGACCAAAAATATTTCACCATGTTTTACAACCACCAACTTGCCATTTAAGCTTAATTGTGTCTATCATGACGTGGATAAATAACCAAAATAACTGACATCATTTTAACACTTTATTGCAACTACTACCTACTGGTGGTGTGTTTAGCTGAACGTTGAGCTGGGGCGTGTATAACAGGGGAGAATAAAGTCTCAAATATTACATCCATCTCTGAAACTTTTTAGACAGAAGAGAAAAAACAGTATTTTATGCTGGCATTACCAATCACCTACGATAGAGTCAAAATCATTGTCTTGCTCGCTACACTCGGACGCAAAAAAACATAAATAAGATTATGTGATGCTCTTTTGACATAAAATCCTGGCTACGATACTGACGTTAAAGCTGTGTTTAGACTAACTTTTTTGCTTAGGCTTAGGCTTAGGAATAGCAGCATCCTTACGCTTAGACTTAATAGGCTTAGGCTTAGGTTAGGCTTAGGCTTAGGCTGAGGCTACTTAAGGCTTAGGCTTTGGAATAGCCTGATCCTTACGCTTAGGCTTAGGCTTAGGCTTAGGTTAGGCTTCGGCCTAGCCTTAGGCTAGGCTTAGGTGTAGAAATATGCTTATACTACTGTTCCGGCCCTTACTCTATACATGGGCCAAATTTTGTACTAAAAAATTTACTTATGGTTGCCCAATACAACGGCGGCAAAAGATCAAACAGCCGCGCTGCATCGCAAGTAAATCATTGAAATCCTTTCGGTCCTAAAGCAATAAGCTCAACGTTTCGTTTTATCGCTTAGTAAAGCAATAAGCGAAGCGACGATTGCCTATTAAAGTGAGCTTAATTGACTAATTTACAACTGAAACTATCGTTTGATTCCCCAATGTTACTTTGAGGGACGTAACAGTAGATTAAGCGTATTGCAAAGCCTAAGCCTAAGCCTAAGCGTTGCAAAAATGTTTTGCTAAGCCTAAGCCTAAGCCTAAGCGTTGCAAAAATGTTTTGCTAAGCCTAAGCCTAAGCCTAAGCAAAAATGTACTCTAGAATCTAAACCTACTCATTTATAGACCCACCGGAAACCTGGACGCCCCTTAAAGTAACATGGGCCATTTGATTTAGGATCTTTGAAACTGTGTTGTGCATTTCATTGTGCTGGTTACACTTTAACCATGTACCTCCTTATGCTGCAAGTTCAATCCTTAAATGCACGTTGCGACCGGATTACCGGATACCGGAACCGGATACAGATATTGAATTTTTTCCGGAACCGGATATTGTATATGTTAAAATAATTTATTGTTTCGCTGTATTTTTAGCGTGCTCAAGGTTTTCGTCTGTTGTAAAATTCAGAATTGCTGATGATAAACTGAAATATTATTAATGTTAAAACGCGTTTAACTCTCGCTTGCTCAAGTTAAAAATAGCTAAAACGTATCAAAAGTTAAACTTCTTGACTTGCCCAGAAATGTAATCGCAGACAGATGTTAATGAAGCGTACTAGTAAAACGCAAGTTTATGATATTCGGCACCACAACCGTAAATCTTGGGTATCCGGTAGGTTTATGCCGGATACCGGATATTACTTTTTGCCGAATAATAAACCGGAACCGGATATCCGGTCGCACCATTGTTTACATATGTTTAATTAATATTTGGAAACGTTTATGTGCGCACTGTAAAGACACGTTTACGTTTTTTCTCGTTTACATCTTAATTTCTCTGTAAAGCGGATACAAAAGTGTAATTTGACAAAACTAAGTTACGTCTAGTCAAAGACAAAATAGCAAAGAAAGAGTTAAAAATTACACAGCAATAAGTATACCTATATATTTTACCAGTCTAAGTTCACACATCGGGTGCCTGGTTAGCCCTTTCACGTAAACTGTTATAGTAATTTCCACGGACAATGTAAAGAACAGGAGCGGAACAGTATTATAAACATATTACTAAAGCCTAAGCTTAAGCCTAAGCCTACGAATGAGCGTATTCCTAAGCCTAAGCCTGAGCCTAAGCCAGGCAAAAAATTAGTCTAAATCTTAAGCTTACTCTATTATAATCCCACAGAAAAACGTTTCGCTCCTTTCCTTTAATACATGGGCCATTTCCACTATGAAATCAATTTTCAAGGTCGGTATCAAACCAAGGGACACTCGGGGCTTGGAAGCGTCTCGAGCATGTAAGCATTCCAGCTGTCTAAATTTTAAGTGCCGGCAACCAGGGTGCAACCGGAATTATACAATACCGGAACCGAAAAGTAAAAAAAAATACCGCAACCGGAAAATAAAAAATATTTGTTACCGAAAAATTCAGTTTTAAGCGCTATTTTATCGCTTTTAATGCTGTAAAAAAGGCAGTACTTATGTGGAAACATATGATAAATTACTGAGTGTGGTCCAAATTGAAAATTTTGGCAATACACGCTAGGACAATTTTAGATAAATAGTTCGAATAATATGCCAATTTTTCTTAAATTTTCTAATGAGAAAGAATTTTCAATACCCAAAATACTGGAAAGTTCCGGTGAAACAATACCGGATTTCTTACCGGAACCGGAATTCCGGTTGCACCCTGCCGGCAACCTGTTTGACTGCTAGTTTTGAAACCTGCGTCAACTAAAAATACTTATTTGTATATAATAAATATCCCCTCTTTAACGCTTAAATTTGGTGAGGATGTACTGATATATGTCGTCCGTCTGTTGGTGGTGGGGGGAATAAGTGGCCATAAAGATAAAGTTGTTACACGTTTACAACCGTCATAAGTTGTATAAATTTCTATTGTCATTAATAATAGGTGGTGGTTTGCGTTACCCACCTTGTTTGAGTTGCTAAATACAATCTATGCACAGCAGTGAGAGCGTAATTGGTTTTTTGCATTGAGGTAACGTAGAATGTGTACAATATATTAGATGTCTACGGGTCCATGCATGTATAGAACAGGGCCGGATCGTTTTCTGGCGCGGCTGTAGAGTCAGTTTAAGCTTTAGACTAACTTTTTTGCTTACGCTTAGGCTTAGGCTTAAGAATAGGGTGATCCTTACGCTTAGGCTTAGGTTTAGGCTTCAACTAAGGCTTAGGCTTAGGTTTAGGCTTCAACTAAGGCTTAGGCTTAGGCTTAGGCGTAGGCTAGGCGTAGGCTTAAGTTTAGGCTTAGGAATATGCTTATATTACTGTTCCGGCCGTGTGGTCTCTACATGGGTGTGTCTATAAATCGCACAGGCATCATCGGTATAGGTTCATTTTAAATCGACCCGAGAGGAATGGTCATTGAAGGGAGTGGTTACCTCAACATGAATTTATTTATATTTCGTGTATTAAAGACGCTGCCTCTCTAATGCATTGTAAACAATTTGCTACCTACTGCACTAAGACGTAATAGTTTAGTCGTTTTTTGATACTGGCTCCCTGCAATCAAAATTCCTCGGTCGGAGCCCTCTCATTGGTTTGTTTTCAAGTTTGTTTCAAAATGCAATCTCTCACAATCAAGCTGGTAAAAGGAAGTAACTACTGTTACGTAGTGTTAGCCATCACTTAGGACTATTAAGCCAGTCACTGATGAGGGTAGCCGGTTCAAGCCCCTTTATTATTTCGTCAGTTATTTTTTTCTTTAGCATTGTTCAAACATTGGCTCACTTTGGAAAACGTTCAGATGTTTTGTGTTTATAACAGTCACGAGGACGCTCTATGCTGAATACGTTCTAAGTAAAAATAGTTGTAAATGGCAAAGCTTATCGTTGAAACACCAAAACTTGCAGTTGTTCGAATTAAACTTACTACATAAAACGGATTGAAAAAAGCTTAACGAAACAAATGACGCGATTCGAAAGTTTTTTTGACCTTGCTCTGGTACGCTATACCGCGACGTACCACGTTGTTATTAAGAAAAACTATTGGCCGCTGTGGCCAATGTTATTTTAAGTAGCGTAACAGTAGATTAAGCGTATTCCTAAGCCTAGGCCTAGGCGTAAGCGTTGCAAAAATGAATTCCTAAGCCTAAGCCTAAGCGTTGTAAAAATGAATTCCTAAGCATAAGCCTAAGCCTAAGCATAAGTGTTGCAAAAATGAATTCCTAAGCCAAGCCTAAGCATAAGCCTAAGCCTAAGCCCAAGCATCCGCCTAAGCCTAAGCAAAAAATGTAATCTAGAATCTAAACCTACTCGTTTATAGACCCACCAGAAACCTGGACTCCCGTTAAAGTAACATGGTCCGAAGCTGTTATGTAACTGGAAGTACAGCTTTTACTATTCAGGTCTGCTTCTATGTACCAATAACAGTAAAAATGATATATTTTATGATAATCATTGGCATGCAAGTATCAGTGCTTAACGGTTCACACATAAAAACGAACGACCATACCAGTCTAGACCATGCGGAACCTCTAATCCTAACTCCAAGGATTTACCGACCACGAGTCATCGAATGGTCGCCAGGCAACTTTGAAGGATTTGTGAACACTCCAAAAGACTACTTAGCTACAGCGCGCCAAGTAATTATCGATATATGCGATGATCGATTAAAGGTCGAATTCAACAGTCTTAATCGGGCTTCTGACCGCATCAAATTTGTCTGGACTATCGCACCGGTCGTTAATATTAGTACAAGAGAACAAACGAGCAAATGGCAGCGACCAAATTCCACTGAGAATATTGAACTCTTAACAGCAACAGTGATGGCAACGCTTGAATGTTCATTTAAATGGCAAGCACCGTACGAACTCAGTTATAACTTCAGCGTGATGGTAACTCGTACTACTGGTCAAAGTAAGTTTACTGATAACACAATATCAAATACTGTCAACAATTGCAGTACTAACAGCATAAATTCATCTGAGAATGAAAGTGTTGGTCAAAAAAGCATCGACCAATCAGAAGTCGTTGTTGCCACGGGTTGGTTGGTACACGAAGTGCACGATATTTGGATTGTTGCTATAGGTGACTCTTTTGCATCGGGTCAAGGTAATCCAGACAGTCCTGCGCAGTTAATGGGCGTCATTCCAGCAGCATGGATCCAAAAGCCATGCTATCGAAGCGGATGGGGTTCGTGGGCATTTCGTGTATATGCAAAACTGCAACGTAAACTAGCGTCTAAAGGTATATTGTTTACATATATAGCGTGCACTGGATCGACAATACGTAACGGTTTGATACATCGTGGACCATTTATAGCATCGAACGATCCGTTCGACCCGTCGGCAGGTCGTTTAGACGGCTCATGGGCACAAATTGACACGATTGCGTCCATTCAAAAAGCTCATCAAAGCTTGCAATCTTCATCAGCGAATCAACAATACTTCCCATGCCCCGCGCAACTTCAAAACGATCTCAATAATGCAGTATGCCGGGCAAAAAATCATCAAAAACCTGACAGCGAGAAAATTGCACCACGCAACGCCAATTGGCGAACACCAGACGTTACTCTTATGAGCATCGGAGGCAACGACATTCGCTATTCGGATATTATGTTTCAACTATTGCAAGGACAAGATTTAGCGCTGATGTTTAGTTCACTTCGGCGACGATTTGATCGTCTACGTTCCGATTTCAACGCGCTATATCATTATTTATCGTATCGACTGGGCGGAACTATGCGTCCTGGCTCTCTGTTCATTCCGCATTACTTTGACATCTCACGCAATCATCACGGTATTGTGGACGCTCGTTGTGAAGGTCTATACACAGCGACAACGGCAGATTTCGTTCGCGCAGAACGTGAAATATTACAAAATATCAATCAATTAATTAGCGAAGTTGCAATCAAATATAACTGGACCGTTGTGGACGGTATTGCTGAATTGTTTCGATATAGCGGTTTGTGCTCGCGGCATTCGCTTATAAGAACTATTCAAGAATCATACGCGTTGCAAGGCAATTGCTATGGGGCATTTCATCCGAATACCAACGGACACGCGAAAGTCGCTGATGCTGTGTGGACGCTTGTCGAGCGATATTTAGACACAAATGGTTATAGTTAATGCTTCAATCCTGTGTCGATATTGTCAGATGTGTATAGCATCAATTACCAGTTGATAAAAGGCTTGTCCCATGTTACTTTCAGGAGCGTCCAGGTTTCTGGTGGCTCCTTAACAGAGTAGATTTAGATTCTAGATTAAATTTTTTTGCTTAGGCTTAGGCTTTGAATTCGGCTTAGGCTTAGAAACACATTTTTGCAACGCATAGGCTTAGGAATACGCTTAATCTACTATTACGCCCCTTAAAGCAACATTGGCCAAAGGCTTTGAAGCAAGAAGTTGTGAACAAGAAGGCTTGAAATTTAGCACATTTTTCACACTTCAATAACCCAATTTATGTGTAAAGTTTCAGCTGAACACATGCGGCGGCAGCCTGCCTGCTTGAAAACCTATTACTAACTGGTAATGGATTCTATACCCACAGATGAGAATACGGCTCCTGGTCGCAACGTTTAATCTGTAGCATATGTGATATCAACAGCAACCTGTGTTGCATTCTAGAATCATGAGCTGAGGAGCGGTGTGAAAAAATGACTGCATGTTTGGCTTTCAGTGACCAAACAAATGAGTATTCCACATGATTACAAGGCTCATCGTTACGCTTAGGCTTAGGCTTAGAGATATGTTTATACTACTGTTCCGGCCCTGTTCCATACATTGGCCCAAACTTGTATCACAATGTTCACATGCTCAACAAATTGAAATATATGCAATTATATTTCGGCGTTAGCAATAGAGTTGAAAAAATGGCTTAAAGCTATACGTCCATTAGCACAATTTTCCCTGCAACGTTCAGGTAAACATAAACTTAATCATATATAAATAGTGGTGCGGACATCGTAACACTTGGCGACAGTATTAAGTTAACCTATTATCGTATTCCGATTCCACTTGTTACCTCAGAATTTCGACATTTTCCAAAATATATTCTTAGTTGAAACTTTAGGTATTTCAATATAGGTTAACTTAGAATTTCGACATTTTCCAAAATATATTCTTAGTTGAAACTTTAGGTATTTCAATAATTAATATTTAATACTGAATTGGAAGTTTGTTACACAAAACATTCCAGAATATGCTACTATTTTGCTGCAGAATATCTTGCCATGAACCACAATAACCTGTTGAGTATATATCAGGGTGTAAACGGAAATTAAAAATAACGGAAACGGAAAACGAATATTGCAGTATAAAGGTTTCAAAGATGTTTTATTTTTGCTGCCAACCGAATTAAAGCGTGCAAATGTTCACCGGGTTTTCTAAAATATCAAACAAAAAGTGGCGTTTGCATTGAAATGTTTAAGATTTTAGATGAATTTCATAATTTTGATTTCATTTCATACAATAGCAGCATCTGTAATTAAAAATAGCGAGATAGGTATACACGTTGTTTATAACTCATTTAGAGTGTAAATAATAACCGGATTTCCAGTATTTCTAAAATGGAAATCGACACCGATGTTTACCAGCAACGGATATGATATCTTTTCATATCCGGATATCCGGCAATTCTTGACATATCCGGATATCCGAGATTAAATTTTCTCTTTCGGATATTCGAAACTCGCGATTTTGCGTTTTTTGGGTTTCAACTTCATTTTTTACGCACTTGCTTTTACTTGTTGCTCTGAAGGAAGTACCATGACCCACAAGCTGATTATTTATGAGCGTAAAACATACAATTCTAAAAATATTTATTTACTTATGCCACTGCTTCAATAGTGTTGGGTATTCGGTTTAGAACATTGCTACTGATCAATAAATACTTACGGTAGTTGATTTGGTTTGTCTCCGTCTGATTTCAACCACAGCAACAGAGAATCTATCGAATGTCACCCTTCATCCGAACTATACACATATTCGTTTTACCTTCCAAGAAGAAATAACCACATTGAAATATACTTACGGTTATAATTGTACGAACATCGGCCCTTGTTGAAATTTCTGACGGGAAGGCGTGCTGGCGAATGTTATGAAACGCAACTGTTCACCAAAAAGTTTTCTGAACGGAATAATTGTAAGGTAGGAACCTTATTTTTTTACAAAAAATTTTCTGAGGGAAAAAATTGTAAGGTAGGACCACATCATTTTATCACAAAAAATGCTCTGGGTGAAAAATTGTACGATCGGGTCAATATTCTGACTCAGATTTGAGTACAGAATTTCTTTTCGTCAAGTCCAGTATTTAAAATAATTTATTCACAATAGCATTTGGGATATCCTGTGGATATCTGAACATTCAGATATATACGAATGCCAGGGTATAACCGCCGGTATTTTTCATCTCCGGTTGCACCCTGACGATTACATATTTCTTTTTGGACACATATCCGGATATTCGATGTCATCTATACCTGATATATATCCGCAAAACATATACCAATATCCACCGAACAATTTCCACTCACTTTGTTGCGATGATAGTTTAACCTTACTTCGTCGTTAGAAGCGGCGGGATACGGAAACACTGGAATCGAAGCCAAACACGTCATTGCCCGATTTCGTTGCTTCGCCTGCTCTATCAAAATTTACTCAGCGGGAGAATATTTGATGGCAGTAAAAGAAAACATTGTTAAACTTGTATGCGGAATATCAGTTATATCCTTTCAGTTATTTTGATCACCATCCGCTTTCAATATCCGTGTACAAATTAAACTTAGTACCTACCTACCGCCACTTTCCGAGGTAGCGTTACTCATCTTTCCAAGTTTAACATCGGATATTGGCTCGTAATATAACCCAACTATCAATTTTACTGTTCTACGTGAACATATATTAAACTATGTATATACATAAAACACACATTTTTTGGCAAAAACTTAGGCATACGAACTGAAAAACAATACAATGCCAAACCCAGTTGTTTCAAGACGAAAATATATCGTTGCGTTCGGACAGTATTAAACACACAATATCCTGGCTGCGGAAAAAATCAATGAAATTTAACGTTATTTAAGAATACTATTTATGAATTCTCCGCCGAGATATGATTCATAAGATATCTAAAATATTTAACTAAAGACAAAAACCGATACCTGAGTGCGAGCAGTGCAAGTTAAAGAGACGTTTACTGTCCAATATTAAACATAGTAAACTAGATCCTGAAATACCTATTGCGACATTAAATTATTGATTCCAATATATTACTCACATCACATTATCGTTTGCTTGAATCATATGAACAAAAAACAGAAACGCCATCCCATTCAACTCATTAGAGTTAATTCCACAACCGAAATCCGATGACGTTATCATTACGTACCATATAATGCGGCGTTCACGTTATAACTGGGGCAGCTTGGAACACGTTTTGTCCAATGTTGATTCGACGTCAACATAAAATTCTGTGATCCGAATAGCGGTTATGTAGACCAAATGTGAATGTCATATGACATTGGCTTACAAATCACTGATGTCGAGCGATCATTGTATACAAATAACCATTTGTCATATGATACTGCGGGACATTTATGCGAATATCATATGATATTCCAAAATTCTACTAAATATCATATGATATTTATACAGGACAATGGAATTTGTGCACGCTAAATAAAACAGTAAAAAGTCGGATAATGCAGCATTAAATGATTTCGCAAGTTGAATTAGCTTCTACCGTTCTGTTTCTCGCTAAGTTTGTCCCAAAATGTATTCCTAAGTACAAATAATTCAAATTTGAAATTTTAGTATCATATGACATGCTACAGTACAATCAAGCTAGTTTACCACAACTTTGCAGACATTTTAAAACATATCATATGATACTCGCAGACAATATTTGGAATATCATATGATATTGCAGTACAAACAGTAGATATCACATCAGGATAGCAGACAATTCAAATTTTTTGAATCTCATAGCGGACAAACGGTCAGACAAAATGTTACCAGCTATAGTCATAGGGACAAAACGTGTTCCAGGCTGCCCCAGTTATAACGTGAACCCCGCATAATACTTTCGAAGACATCAAGCAAAGTACGCAAATACAAACATATTCTAAGACGACACAACGAGCGGAAAACATTCTTCTTAAAAATATCCATGGAATCACAGTAGCAAATTTACATTTAGCTTTCCATATTGCAAATTGTGCATGCTGAATAACAAAATTGAAATCTGTTTGTGTATTCCTATTCCCTATTTTACGACCCAAAATTAGATCTGTCAGTCCTAAGTGCTCTATGGTAGCAATTCGTTTTAACATGGGTGAAGCAGTGAAAAAATAAGGTTAGCCCGACATTAAACCCTTTTTTGAGCTTTGAATAAACCTACTTCTAAGCCCATTTTTACATCCGGAGATGCTACAGTTAGCTTGTTTAAAAACGTATCACTAACTGAAGATACATAGGTACGCACTATACTTATACACTGCTGAGTACACCTCTCATAATATAATGCGCTGAGCGTCATTCAACGCCGTCCTAACAACAATTTGAAAATATGAAGCATAGGCAGTGTTATATTAAGCTAACTGAGGTATGTACGACGCAATATTTGAAACCTTAACGAGTTATATTCTGCAGCAACTTAATTCAATGCGAAAAACACTGTGTCCGACTATAAAATTCTGGATCATTAGTTGTAAAGCACAAAGCTCATACACTGTTCACTTTCGAAACCAATGAAACGTGTGTATAGCAGGGTTCCAACAGGAACCTAAGTTTTGCACGACAGATTTTTAATCTAACAGCTTATAAACAAAACTCAACTAATTTCAAGAACACTAATTTTGAAATAACAATTTTTCAAAAGTCTTCAATATTTAAATGACTACGAATAATTGGCAGCAAAACCATAAAATTCGTGTTCCTGCATCTTTGAATTCAAGAACAGGAACAGGAATTGAAATCCTGCTGGAACTCCGCAGGAGCAGGAATTGCAGTTCTGTGAGAGTTGCGGTGGATCCCTGGTGCATAGTCATCCAAATAGCTGACAACTGAACTTGGTATTATGATTATGAAGCATGATTTCATGGCCAGTCTTCATTTGCAAGCATGATGAGGTCAAAATATATCTGGACACGTAGACCAATCTCGTTGCCAATATTTGTCAGTGAATTGCCAGACATCGTCTTTCAGATATGGATGCCGCGCTAACTTGAACCATCTTAAAATAAGCATTATAATGCGGTATATAGAAGAACCGCAAAGAACACTCAAAACCTGTCATCAATATGAATCGAGTGGGCACCATGTAAGCAATATAACATTAACCAGTAGCCACATAGAGTGTCCTATAAGGTACTTAATAGCAAACTGTATACGTGAAATACAAAATGCTTAGCGTTTAACAATAGAAGGCTACGCATACGCGCACAGCACAAACTCAAACCCAAAAGTTTTGAATTCGAATCTAAGGTAGAAACTTGAGATGAAAACAGGAAATGTTGATGCGGAAAAGGTCTAATAAACAGACAAACCACCTGATTATTAAGCAAACCAGCAAAAACATCACATTCAATTGTGACCAACGTTAAGAATAGCAAGAAAACCTAACACTTACCTTGGGGACCAATCTGATTTTGCCTTCTTACGATTTGTTCTAGCGGCACGTTGTTTCTCTTCTAAACGGTGTTTTTCATACATGGCAGTATCTTAAACATTACACAAAACTAATTCAATCTATTTATACTATGCGATATAAACAACGGTATATATTACAGTTGCTTCGGGGCAACCGGAGCCAATGAATATTTAACATAAAATGTATTTGGGCACGCTTTTGCCCAAGCATGAAACTTCGAGACGAAACAATGTTGAAAGATGATATACTGGTGACGGTACCTGGGTCCAGGACATCTCCAGTATACATGTATGTACCATTACAACCTAGAAATCCGCAATATTATGCGGTACTACATGGATTCAACATTTCCCCGATAAGCGATTCAACTATTACGCGTTACTTAGCTCGTTAGTGCGCTAATTATAAGACGTCACAAACAGAATTAAACACAATAGCCACTGTGTTTCAAACGCGACGTTCGTTTGCTCGTAAACACTGCAATCATAATCGCGAGTACAAGAGCAATACAAAGCGCCACAGAGACGGACCCGCTAGATACAGTAAACGCATTCTTGATTACTGGGCACTTATTTCTGTTCCTGACGTTAAAAGATCATCAAAATCCGTTCAGAAGTTCTTGAGATTCATGTCGGATCAGACTGACGGAAACTACATATTATATAATAGGTCTACTAATAAACAACCTACATCATTTTGTGCATCAAAAGCCGCCAATAAACGCATTTTTAAAGTTGCCAGACCAATCATTGACACATAACAAACGCTGAATACTTTAAAGTATGGTCTCGTTGTTATTAAGGACAAAAATGTCCGTTTAGTACGCATAATGTACTAAGACTTTCGTTCAACGATCAAAATAATATAAAAGGCTTCTTTATAAACTATTAAAATGTATTATGTTGAATGCTCAATTGAAGTTGAACTTAATCTATCTCATGTAATCGCTCAAGATTCGTTATTAATGCAACTAGCACTTTGGTTACCTAAATCACCATCTTCAAACGCTTTAATATCTGGTCTGAGCCGACTGTCCGTTTTAGGCAAATCACAGCAAACACTCGGGTCAAGCTCATTGAGCATCATTGCAAAGACGGTAAAATGAAAGAACTGCAAACAGTAAACGCTTGAAAAGCAGTTATGGTTGATCAACGCCAGGCTGCAACCGGAATTACAATTTACCGGAACCGGAATTTGAAAATTTTACCGGAACCGGAACCGGAAAGTGAAAAATGCATTTCATCAAAAATTTCATTTTAATCGTATTTTTTTGCTCTATTATTTGTGAAACAACCTTAAACCGGAATTCCGATTGCACCCTGATCAACGCTAAGTAAGCATTTGCATCGCCAAGCTCAAAATAACAGCATAATTATTCTGAATGTACACTGAAGCTTTTATTACTACACAGTCTTATATTTCACATCAAATATGCATAGAAAAATAAAAAAATGATCCAATGGAAAAATCCACGCGTTACGCATGTACATATGTGCCAAAAACGTCTTAAATTCAATCCAAAACTGGCTCCAGGTTGAACATACTAATCATACAATGCAAAGCGCAACAACAAAATTCGTTCAGTAGGCGCTTACCCTATCACAGTCGAGCGGACGCGGAGTCACACGCCATAGCAGCTGAGAATTTGGTAAGAGCGATATAGATGTCGAGATAGCATCAGACGAAAGATCCTTTAAATAAAAACGATATACATGCCATCGTGGAAAAATTAAGAATCACATAGTATAAGTACGCGGAAAAAGTAACAGACATATGTATCAGTTACCAAGTAGTGGTCATATAAGATAAGTATACTGCATAATTACTCCAAATAATATAAAACAAATTGATAAACATAACTTTTTTGACGAACGTCATTAAAAATTTATGGAACGTTCCGGGAGTGAAATTTAACAGTTTCAATAACACCAATTTGCATTTGGTTTTGTATTTGTATATATACCTGTAGGATAGTCGACTGGCACATTAAAACTTGCTGAAACCATGAGCAAACTACGTATCGTGTGGGGGTTCCAGTTTTAATAATATAATTAATCTCATTCTAACCGTGTGGCCACCAACTTCACTTGGTTGGGATCCATCAGGCGATAACTTTCTATCGTCAATTGCAAGCGACGAGCAATGATGCAACACTTTGGTTGTCCTGCAACCATCAGTTGACAGTTCCGATTCTGCAGGCTTAGTCGGAGTATGGGGTGGCGTATTACAGCAACGCAGTTTTGCCACAGTACCTGTTGATCTGGTATGAACTTGGGGCATATTTTCGTCGCATGAACGGGGCAAAATGCTTGAATTCGGAACTGCGTGATGCTCACGATAAACATGTAGTTTATCAGGAAGATTAATTGTAGCTGCGCTGCGATGAGAATCTTGCATAGCAATTGGTGAAAGCGACAGTGAAGTTTCCTGAAGCTGTGAAGAAGGTTTCTGGGGCAACTCGAGTGATTCTGAATAATTATTAGAAGGTTTGTCAGACCGCATATTTCCTTCAATTGTTGGTTTATTGCTTCCGTTATCATTATTGACAGAACTCCCCTGATTCGAATATGATGCGCTGTTATTGGATTGGCGATCCTTGCCCCAAGATGAAAACAAAGAATCGAACGTAACGACATAAGTTGACGCCAAAAATTCAGTCCAAATTCCGTATAATGCTTTGATTCTTGTTTTGCTGCAGGAAAAGAATTTAAAATAATAACAGAGAATACATGCCGATATTTCCGCATTTCAGCAGCTTACAATAATCACAGAAACAAGCACTGCGTTTGTTGCTCTAGGTTTAGACAACGACGTAGTGATTGAAGCGTAGATATAAAGACAAAATCCAACAAGTTATCTCTGAAAGCGAGTCAAATTGTTGAATCTCTAATGCGATAACATAGCGAACCCAATACCTCCAATTTCAACGATGCTAAAATATTTTAACGTTCGTTTATCCAACAATGCCTAAGCGTAAAGATACGTAGAAATAAAACAGTATTCGAAATGTTTGGATATTAATAAGCCAAAACACTAACTTTAAATCGTACACAAATCCTTCGATATGATTCGAGTCGCCGCCAAACCATGAACCAGACGGTTTGAAGTCTAACACACATCGAAGACCATTATGGTGATTGAAGATTTCCATTTTCCCGTGCTTCAAACACAAACTTTACCATGAAAAATTCACCGCAAGTGGAAAAACGGTGTGTAAAAATTCTTTTGCGGTATGTCATGCGGAAATTCATGTGCGCTACCGAACGACGCCTGAGAGCACTTAGTCAAGGAGTATAGGGCTACCTGACATTTTAGCGCATTTTTTAATTATAAAACGACAGAACAAATAGTAATAAAAGCGATCTTAACATTCCACATACTTAACGATCTGAGAGTTGTTCAGCCCACATTCAGTTAAAAAAGAATGCTAGCATCGATACGTTCCGCTCGTGCCACAGATATGCTTACAAGACAACTTTTTACGTTCTGCAATATAATACTTTGTAAGCAACAATGCATCTATTGTTTCAAGTTTTTGGGATGAACTTTCAAACCATTCCTAAGTAAATGTAAACAATTAATCCTGAATTTGTCTCTTAATAAGTCACAAAAGAAACGTCTACCTGTTCGATCCAAAGTTTTCCCATCATTATGTTGTGCACTATGCAGTTGACAACATTCCACGTGTAGGTCTCGTGATGCCTAAAACGATAATAGAAAAAAACAACTGTAAGATCAAAATAAACGTCTTCCTTCCACAGGCAATTTAAAGTGGAATTGAGTTAACTTTACCTTGAACCCGAAAGAACGTAAAACATTTAACTTTTGAGCTACGGATATTAAAGATTTATCTAGGACAAAGGAACTATATTATGTACTTACTTAGTGGCAGTACCGCTGAAAAATTAGATTTCATTTTAGGCCACAACCAGTCTCGATTGCTGGCCACCATTCAGGTCTTTCAACTTCTGAGCCTCGGCTACGAAAAAACTTCCCTCCATAATATTTGAACGGTTTAAAACCGGCACATTTCGAACTAACTTGACTAGTTCCAGTGTCATTGTGCCCTTCGGTTGGACTTCAATAGAGCGTCCCCAAAATTTGAGCTTCGGATATATCGACCCGTAAAATCGGAATACTCCTTCTGAATCTGCATGAAAGGCAGACACTGGAGGATGATGACTGACTTGTTCGGCAACAATGCGAAAGTTTAAATGTGATTCTCTGAAAATACACGGAAAATATTTTATTATTTACGATTAGAATAAATACCTTTATTTTACGTTAGCTACTAAATAATCAGGGAACACACAGAATTTCGATTCAAAACAAGTTACGTTTCCGATCGCAATACAAAATGGGCTTATGGTTGGACTCCCGATATATAATAGTCCGATCTACACCCTGTCAACCATTTATTTGAAGTTTTATGCAAGTATATGTTATTTGCTGAACACATATATGGTTCAGTTGACGACTACTATGCCATCTCAAACACTATGTTGTTCATTGCAGCCAAATCAAAGAGTTAATGAGACTAAATACAGCTGGTGATCGCAGCATCACGCAAAGTTTTTTTGCGACAATATTATTGGCAAAACGTTTGTTTCGTACGAAAAGTTGACGAGACTGCAGTGTACAGCAATGTGTTCGGGACGGCCCAGGTGCTAACATACTGAGAAAAAAAGCATGTTATGCATGATAAATACGTAATGGTAGCCAAGACGTACCTATAACGGCAAATGGTAATTATAGGAACCTACTTATCAATACGGATACTGTGGGTTTTAGAGACTGTAAGGCCTATTCCTTATTCTTTTGATTAATATTAGCCAGGGTGCAACCGGAATTACATTTTACCGGAACCGGAACCGGAATTTGAAAATTTTACCGGATCCGGAACCGGAAAGTCAAAAATGCATTTCACCAAAAATTTCATTTTAGTCTTATTTTTGCTCTATTATTTGTGAAATAACCTTAGTCGAACATTGGTATTTTTTTTATTTGTTGTATTTTAGATTTTCGTCGTCGACTGAAGTGAAATTCACCATCAATGGCTTATATTCGGAGTACAAGTGGCTTTCAAAAGAGATTCTTAAAAAATTAGCAAAGTTAAGAAAACGGCCAAATTTTAACACCGGAATTTTTAAATCCGGTAAAAGTTTACCGGAACCGGAAGGTGAAAAAATACCGGAACCGGAACCGGAATTCCGGTTGCACCCTGATATTAGCCTAATGTTTAGGCTTAGGCATAGGCTTATGTTAAGTTAGCAGGGCCCTATAAGATATGATTTAAAAACTCCCAATTTAAGCTTATCAATTCCGCTAATATGCAAAATAGCCATTAGCTAACTATTCAATTATAGCTTTTGGAGGTTTGTGTAAACAATTTCTTTAGATTCCACGCACATAGAAACTCGTAAATTCTGAAATTAGATTGCTTGTAACCGTAATAATGAAATATTGTAAAAAGTCGTAATTTAGGCTTATTAATAATTATGTTAATTTGCAAATGAGCTATTAGCTAACTATTCAATTATTGGTTCAGAAGTTTGTAAACAATTTATTCAGATTCCTCGTACCAAAACACCTTTTAGGACTGAAATTACATAGATTGCTTATAACCTTCATAATTCGTGAAATACAATAAAAAGTCCTAATTTATCAATTTATTATGCTAACATGCATATTAGCTATTACCTAACAATTATCAATTATGCAAACTAGCCTGTAGTTTATAATCGACTTAAAATATTAAAACCCTAATGCGACGTTTACACCCCAGGAAACTAATCTTTAAAACAAGAAAAGTTTATCAAAATCGTTAATTTAAGAAAGCAATGCCACAGATAACAATGTTAAGACTGACCGATCTAATTCGTACGTCTCTCCAAGAAGCGGATTGAACGGTTTACCCAGGCGTTCCCAGTTCGACGCCAGCGCAGAAACAGCAAACGCCGCAACCAGCTAAATTTGAAAACCTCCTTTCAATCGGAATGATGGCAATATTTAAGGGTCTCTGCTGATTTAATTTTGTACTAAATCTTATTAGACACTGGCTGAACCTACACGAGCGCGAAAGTGGTTTAATTTCAGAATCAAAGCGCGGCATATGTGTAGAGTTCAACGCAATTGACTATTCTCACTCCAATGTGTACACCTTACAGATTAAAAAACTGAGGATGAACTTATTCAAACAAAATCACACAGCATGTTTATTTGCCTCAAGATCATTGCTTACTATATTTTAGTTGAATTACAAACCGGAAATCCAACCACAAAAATATGAGTAACACTATTTGTGAGTAAAATTGTTCCAAGTTAAGACACAACTCAAACTAGTAAAAACCTGAAAAATTCCAAAGGCCTAAGAAAAATCAATAATCAAACTAAATGATTTTCGCATAACAAAGTACAGAAACTAACTTCAATGCGTTTTACAGGATCTATTGTGTCCGATGCAGCTTGAATTAACGAACTATATTCCATGTATTCGCATAAACGTTGCAAAAAACTTAATGGTTCATTGAATACGCAAGGCATTGTAATTTTTGAAAGCTCCTAAAAATATAAAATAATCACGTCAGTCTCTACTACTTGTCACATGTGTCGTAGTCGCAGGCTAGTATGCTAATCAGGTCCATATTACGTAATAATTTATTAGCCTTTGACAGCATGATAATTCGCGAAAACAGCAGCACAGAGTAGGCGAAATACTATTAAAGAATTTCACACATAAAATTAAAACCATCACTTAACATTTCATTCAATTTTAACACAGTTTCTTATTGAAATCCATACCATTTCCGTTCAGGTGTCCGATGCTAATGCTGAAAAGTAACAGCCAGTACTCGATACGTCTGTGGAACCTGCTACGCAAGTTAAAATAGAGTCCGCATACTCGAAAAGCAGGCCAGTCCCGTAGCCAGCTCAACATGCTAGCGTGCCAAACAATTTTAAGATGGCCATGTATGTAGCTAATATTACAAAAATTACAAGTAGGATAAAACTTGCCTAAAAGAGGGCAAAATATTTCCAAAGGGCTGAGCCTCACCGACCTCTTGGCCGGCGCAAGTACAATACACTCAGCTTTAATTTCAGTTTTAAGATCTCTTGAAACACAGCGCATAATACATAACTTACCTTTCCAACTGATTGCTTCAGTATATTCCATATGGACATTTGGTTTTTCTGCTCTATTAGCGCTGCCACTTTTTTCCTGAAACAAAGCAAAACATAAAAGAAGTGTACATTACCGCACAGTGTTAACTTTTGAAACAAACAAATTATATATCATGAACAAAATAGCAAAAAAATCATCGTCTTTGTATTATCAACAAGCAAACACACCAGTTCAGTAATACACTAGGCTACTATTCAGGCACTAGAAGCCAATGAAAATCAATAAAATACAAGCATAGTTTATAAGAAGCAAACAGCATACAACAGTGTTCCGTAAATTATATTTGATTCAAACCTAAATACATTTTGCAGCTCATAAACTTTAAATTACCGTCTACGCTAATAAGCAAATCACCGTGACGTTATTCTCATTTTTGGAGCAGCTAAAGAACCATATTTGATAACCAGATAGTGGGTGCTTTGACCATACATACACTTAATCACAGTGGCTGATCCAGAAATTCCTGGTAGGGGGATGCACAAGTGCGAAATGTTAAGTATTGGTATATATGTATATATGCATATGCAATGCACTCATTAAAGCGAAAGTTGCATAAATTTCTAGCCTATGATATCTTGGTTGTTACTAGGACGAAGAGATATTTTTTGATCTTTTTCCCGTATTTTCAACTGTCACCATAACTGTCATTATAGCTTACGTTGGTTTTAACCCTGAAAAAAATTTACACTCGGCAGCCGGTGGGGGGTGGGCATACATCCCTCCATCCGCAACTGGATCCGCCCTTGTTAATTCAAAAAATAACCAGCAAGGAAATTATAGCATGCTTACTGTTTGGCATTAACGTCCGCAGTACGTCGTGCGCTAAGTGTAACCGACTGATTTCGTGACATTGTATACCAAACTTGGAATGACAATATTTACATAATAACAATTTACAAATATGCTTAATAGTTGAATACTATAATTATCACATCGTTTTGCTTGAGGCTATACAATGATTAACGAAAACGTATTTACTAAAACTTGAGATCTGAAACGAATAATAATAACAAATTAATCAATAGGGCGGGACTGTCAATGATACATTGTAAAATATCAGATGTCCGCATCCGCATAAATTAAGTGCGGATCTTACATCCGCATTTGCATTCATTTTTGCGGATGTTTGCAGTAGAATTTGCATTAGAAAAGACAAACTTATTAACGCTTTGTTACATGAATATTTTCAATTTCATCTGAGATAACAATCTTAAGCTATTATTCGAACCTCAGTCTCACGGGAAGGAATAGTTTACCATCGCCATCAAGCGATCGGAGCTTGACCATAGAGGCTGAGGCCAAGGAGACTCTCACGTCTTGTGAACATTTTACACCGCACACATGTAAGTACTGTTAACCACTGGGACTGTATGATTGTTCGCATATACACTAAATCCTTATTAGTTGCTCATATTGTGCTCTATCAGAGAAACAGTTATATATAATGTATATTGACTATGTACCCCAAGCTGGGTTTCCGAATGTGGGACGTAAACCCAGTCATTACGTACTCACCACCGCTCTCGCCTCCTCCCGTGCCAAGGCTATCATTCCCTGTGAAAATTGGGGCACGGAAGCATGTGAGACACGCTTGTCCTAGTGCATTTGCAATACATGCAACGTAAAGTATGTTGCAGGTTAGCCGGCAGCGGCAGCATATGGTCGACATATAGTCGTTGATAGAAGCAGCTGGAGTGGCGGGCGACATGGCGCAGTGGAAAAGCATTCGTTTAAAGATTCGCAGGCTGCGGGTTCGAGCCACCCCTGTATGCCTGCTACTCCAGCTGCTTAATAAAATGGTCTGGAGTTCAGGTACGTACCTAAATTAACAATTACTCTAAAATATGGATCATTCCAAACTTTCAGATGCACAAAAACATCGAATCTGTAGGAGTTTCCTATATAATGGGTCACTTGCATATCCAAAACAAAAAAAAAAAAAAAAATAAACAGCAAACGACACGTGGGAGTCGGTAAACAAGCTACCGAAAGCATAGAATTCAAAAACGATTAAAAGAAAAAAGATAAAAACCAAAAAAAAAATTAAAAAAATAAAAAAAAAAAAAAAAAAAAAAAAATTAAACAAAAAAAAACCCAATTAAAAACAACAAAAATAATTAAAAAAAAAAAAAATAAATAAAAAAAAAAAAAAAAAAAAAAAATAAAAAAACAAAAAACACAAACATCATCAACATCAAACAAATAAAAAAAAAAAAAAAAAAAAAAAAAAAAACAAACACCAATAATAAACAGGCATGGAAAAAAAAAAAAAAAATATGAGCGTTTATCTTAAAAACTGCATATTATAACTTTAATACCGACACGTTATCATCTCTTCTTACTATAGTGAACCGTTCCACACGTAACCCGTCGACTGTAGACTGTACCCTATATAAACAATTTCCGGCTACTACTGAACAATTTACTCCGGTTCCATGCTTATTTCTACTCATGTTTATCTGCTTGCAAAAACCCCATTTTACTCTTAACATTATCCAGACCCAAACACTCGCGGAACTTTTGGAACACGGAATGGCCATTTGTTAGGGTGCGCCGATTGCTTACGTTCGGCAGATCATCGTCCCGGGTTACATTCAAGTAACTTTTTTAACTTCGACTTGTGGAGATTTTTAAAAAAGAAACTTAAAGGTAAACTTGTTACAACACTGCTGAAAATGTTTCAAAATTCACAATTTGAACTTTCTTTTAACTCCGCAGGTATGTTTCACGGCAGCTTCAGTTCCGGCAAAACTTGTTGTCTTTTGGCTAAGTATTTAGTCAGTTTCTGTTGCATCGTACCCAGTGCCGGAGCAGGCAAAAGTGGGGGCTCCCCACAAATCACACGGTGGGCCCCCCAAACTCGCAAGCGAACCGACCGAGAAGCCAAACGCATTTTAAAACTGAAGCGGTTTTTGTTGCAACCGGTTAGGGTGGGGCCCCTTTAGGTGTGGGGGCGCCCCAAATGGTGGGTATGGGAGGTAGCTGCTCCGGTCCTGTTCGTACCAGTCACTGCAGACCTTTTTGTTACGTAAACAAAGGTCCAGCGGCAATATACTGAAAAATTAGACAAGTTTTCATGAACACAAAAGAAAAAATAAGGGTGGTTAAAGATGGATCGCTTGTAAAACAATGTTTCTCAGGTATACCAGCGGAGAAACATAACATTCCCGCGGGTAATGCGCGAGCCGAGCAAAAACAATCTTTACCCACATATACGACTGACTCCACCACACTGTAAAAAGCAAAACTTATCGGTCCAAAATAGGCAACTTCTTTGCAGTGCCGACGCCGATAAGCAGGGAAGTATCGATACTACCGATGCCGATCAATCGTCAAATGTCTTGAAATATCGGAACAGCTCGAATACTTCTGCGTTTTAAACCTCATACTTTATAACTCAATTTTAAGATAACCGCAATGTAGTGACTCGACTAAGAATCGTACTTATCTTTACTTTGCCGCTCCAAAGAACACCCCCTATTATTCGCTTACGGTCTATTATTTATTTTTAATTCACCCATGTTAGTTGGACCCAACATCCTTTATTTTTTATAATCTTTTGGACTGAACTGACTTGATCCGAAGAATTTTTATTGATTGCTATGTCCGTTGTTTTTTCTTAATTTAATATTTACGCGGGTTGTCTGAATCCCTGTTACATATTTGAGCCGCCTTGACCACTGTTCTGCTTTGGTCTGTTTTATGAACCCTAATTAGGGATATATAGGACTTATATAAAGGCTACCAGCTAACGGATTCCAATTAGGGTTACGGACTCGTTCCTATTGATTGGGACTCAAAATTGGGACTCGATCTAATTCGGGTCACTACAGTAGCTACGTATATTTTAATTTCAAGCACAACCAAAAATCACAGAACAGCATTGTGTTTAAATCTAAACAATACCAAAACGGTTCGACAAACAAATTTAACACAAATTCCTTGCTCAAATGCGTCGTGGGTTTACGAACAGCATAAAATCAGAACGTATATTTGTAACAACAAATGAACTGTGTCTCATTAAAATTGCAACAGCAATTATTCCACTTGAAACTCTGAATTATATATACCATGTTTGAACTGAAACAAACAGTAATTTACAAAATCTTAACACATATATATATAATACGTACAATGGCGGATCCATGAGGGGGGCCACCCCGGCCGTGGCCCCCCCAACAGCATCTCGACAAAAATTATATAGCAATTTTGTTACAATAGTTCGTGGTTTGTGTATGGGTCAAAAGTAAGTTTATTACCTGTGAAATTTTGGCCCCCCATTTTGAGATCCTGGATCCGCCACTGAATACGTACACAGCCAAAGCCAAGCAAACCCAATTAAACAGAATCCAAAATAAAAGAATACCACACACATTAATCACACTAGCAATTAAATTAACGTTTTTTTGGAAAGTTAGCAGTACAGTTGACATATACTAGAGTTGCTCCGGGGTCAGGAATTTTACCGGAGCCGGGGCTGAAACAAGGGCCATGGTGCGGGTGCCGAATCAAAAGGGGTCATGTTAGAACATGTAAAAATAACTATCAACATATCAACATAAGCTACGATATACGTCATACGCATATATATTGGGTAACAATAGAAAATTGATATATTGTGTAGTGTTTACAGCAAACCGTGGGAAATTAAAAAATACCGCGTGCAGCAATATCTTGTGATTTTCATATTTTTGCAACGAGAACCAAACGTGGCGCGATAGAATTGTTTTACATGCCAGTCAATTAAGAATCAATCGTATATAAAAATTAGCTCCGGTTAGGCCCCTGCAAATAAAGGTACTCGACCCAGGACATACGCTTAACATCCGACTCCAAGTTCCGGTACAAAATTTACTATCCGTCTCTGCGGTTGCGGTATCCTGTATAATTAATGTTCGGTCGATCCCTGTTATATATTAAGACTCAAGAGCAACACTTGTTTGTTATGAAAATGCATCTTTAGGACCATTGCTGCAGGTTACAAAAATTTTATTTGCCCCGTTACCTAGAAATGTTCTTGCTAGCTCGAACAAAAGTATGAAAGATGCCTACGAACAAATGCAGCTGTACTCGACACTCATTTGACATTTGAAACTCTGTCCAAGCTACATTGTGTTGTGACACTATGTTACAATGACAAGTTAACAAATATATATACAAACCAAAGACCCGTCTCGCGCTTTACCAGCGGATATTAGGGATCGACCGCATATTCGGTTCCGGTTTAATATCCGGCAAAATCCGGCATCCGTATCCAGTTCCGGCCTTCGGTATAAACTAACCGAATACCGGATATTTGCGGTTGTGGTTCCAAATATCATTTGTTGTACGTCAAAATACTAGATATTTTGAAACGACTGCAATTCGTCCGAGCAATTCATGAATAGACACTAACATGGAATGAAACATCCAAATCAAAAATTAATCTTAAATCCATAAATACATATTTTGACACGACTCAAATACTTCCGACAGTGTACAAATTTAGATCCTATATCCGCGTAACATCCGGCTGCGGTTCCGGTACAAAATGCACTATCCTGCTCCGGTTCCGGTATCCCGTAAAATTAATATCCGGCCTATCACTGGCAGATACGTATACTCGTGCAAAACTAATTTGCCTGCGACCCACCTTTATCCTATTTTTTGTTTTATGCTAAATATATACAACCTGTACGTACTACGGAAAAGCTGGTTTAAACTTACCGCGAAACACACACAAACATTCAACTCTACACAGTTTAATACAGTTGAGGCAGTCGTTAGCACAAACTACACAACGCCGGTAAGCTGACAAATATGATAATAAAATGGATAAAGTATAAGCATACAAACCAACCAAAAAAGAAATGAGGCTGAGTTTCATGTGGACATCTGCATGTATATTGGGTGCTTATATCGAAACATGATACGCGGAAACTATTTCAAAGCGTCTGAATGATTAAACTGGCATACAGGCGGCAATCGGAGTTCCGATTAGAATTCCAATTCAAAACGACTTCCGATTCCGATTTCGAATGCACAAATCAATATCATACTTGTTAATACAAATTATCCATATAGTCACATATTTTGTAGTTCCGATTCCGATATAAATTTGCTGTTCCGATTCCGATTCCAGTATAAATTTGCTGGTCCGATTCCGATATAAATGTGCTGTTCCGATTCCGGTATAAATTTGCTGTTCCGACTCCGATTCCAGAATAATCCAGTTCCGTTTTGCACCCTAGTAGTATAGGGTGAGGAATTCATACACCAGGGTGCAGGGTGTTCGTGCTACCTAAGAATTTGGTTTTACACGCATAAATTGACAAGTAATTAATCAATATTTTTAAAATTGTTTTATTGAGTTAATTTTAAGTGAATACAGTTACATGTTTTGCATTGTGTAAATCATAGAAGCACCGGAAAAGTTTATAGTTTCAAATGGTGCATTACAAAAATGATAGTCTGAACATATCATTAATGGGCTAGTATACATTCCATCACGGTGCACAATTCTTTTGGGGTAAAAAAGTACGTTAAACTATTCCTCTGTTGTTCGTATTGTGTGAATATACCAGTCGTAGTGGGACTACATTTATTGAGCGAAGCTCGAACACACGTAAACAATTAAGGTAATATGCAAATTAGTTATAAGCTAACTATTAATTTATCGGTTTTGGGGGTTTGTAAGCAATTTCCTCAGATTCCTCACACCAAAAAACCCTTCAGCCACCCTAACATTTTTTGGAATAATTTAAAAAGTCCTAATTTTGTCTTGTGAATTAAGCTAATATGCAAATTAGCTATTAGCTAACTATTCAATTATCAGTTTTGGAGATTTGTAAACACTTTATTCAGATTCCTCGCACCCAAAAACCTTCAGTAAACCCTAATAATTATTGAAACCAGTCGTAGTGGGACTACATTTATTGAGCGAAGCTCGAACACACGTAAGCAATTAAGCTAATACGCAAATTAGTTATTAGCTAACTATTCAATTATCGGTTTTGGAGGTTTGTAAACATTTTATTCATATTCCTCGCACCCAAAAACCTTCAGTAAACCCTAATAATTATTGAAATAATTTAAAAAGTCATAGTTTTGTCTTGTCAATTAATCTAATATTCAAATTAGCTATTAGCTAACTATTCAATTATCGGTTTTCGATGTTTCTAAACTATTTATTTAAATTCCTCGCACCTAAAAACCCTTTAGGACTGAAATTATATTGCTTTTAACCTTAATAATTAGTGAAATATTGTAAAAAGTCGTAATTTAGGCTTATAAACTATGCTAATATTCAAATTATCTATTAGCTAACTGCTCAATTATTGATTTTGGAGACCCCAATGCGAAGTTAACACTCCACGATAATTGGCTTTCAAACAAAAAAAAGTTTATCAAAATCGGTTCAGCCGTTCCTGAGATTCTTTTCGGACGGACAGACGGACATCCACCTTTCGACCCCCAAGTACAAAACATAAAACGCTTCGCGAAACTCCAAGCTTCGCTCGGAGTTTCGCTTCGCTCAATAATTTAAAGAGTCCTAGTTTTGTCTTGTCAATTAAGCTAATATGAAAATTAGCTACTAGCTAACTTGTCAATTATCGTTTTTGGGTGTTTGTAAACTATTTATTCAAATTCCTCGCATCTAAAAACCCTTTAGTGCTGAAACTATATTGTTTTTTACCTTAATAATTAGTGAAATATTGTGAAAAGTCCTAATTTAGCCTTATAAACTATGCTAATATGCAAATTATCTATTAGCTAGCTGCTCAATTATCGGTTTTGGAGGTTTGTAAACAGTCTACGCAGATTCCTCGCACCCAAAAACCCTTTAATGCTATAATTAGATTGCGTCTAACTGTAATAATTAGTGAAATATTGTGGAAAGTCCTAATTTAGGTTAATTAATTATGCAAATTAGCCTGTAGCTAATAAACGGCTTAAAATTTTAAAACCCCAATGCGAGGTTAACACCCCAGGATAATTGGCTTTCAAACAAAAAAAAGTTTATCGAAATCGGTTCAGTCGTTCCTGAGATTCTTTTCGGACGGACAGACGGACGGACGGACATCCACCTTTCGACCCCCAAGTACAAAACATAAAACGCTTCGCTCAATGATCTTTCAATAATCGGAAACCATGATTTGTTCCTCCGCATTTCGTTGTTTCTTTTAGAACGGTCATAAAAGCTTCCTTTTTCAAATCGTTCGTAGTCCTTAATAGGCCTTTGGTTGATACTTTTTTTCGAACCATCTGATTTCCAACCATAATAGGTATTGCTGTTGAAGGCAATCATTCCATCGCCGCTCCATTCAAGCTTGAAAAGTCCTGGGATCCTTTGGCTGTAGTCATCAGTAGCCACATAACCGGCGAGTACAGCATTGAAAGTATCTCGGTTTTCAAGATTCACATAGTCCTCTAGGTTCTTTACAGCAATAGCAGAATACATGTAGTCCGTGTCCATTTGAAAGTTTTCTTTCCGCACATAGTTCATGAGAAATAAATAGAACTGGAGCATTCTGAGCTTCGCATGTTGGTACACAAAAAAGGGTATTATATTGGGAAGATCGTGAATAATCTAAAAGAAAAACGTTGAAATTTTTATGAAAATTATGAAAACAGATTACGAAGCTTTCGACATAGCACTAGAAATACAATATTATTTTGTCTAACAGAGCGTAATTTATGTTGATATTATTATTCCACTATTTGTAAGTATGTCGCAAGTTTTCTCATCGATGTATGGTTCCAACTACAGTGCACTTAAATTCTAATGTTACATACCAAGTTGCCAAATTTTCTCGATTTTTCGACCCTGCGCATCTGGCCCCCTAGGCCCCATAACCAAACAATAAAATACATAATTTCAATAATTTTAACACCCCACCACATTGCAAAAGACCCCATCCCGATATCTCTATTCAGTAAACTGTTATTAACAATTGAATAAAGTTGATTTTTCGCAATTTTTACCCCATAAAAATATCGAAGGTTACATTGCTAATATCGAAAATTTTATTGGCACATTGGATAGAGCAAAAATTTCTAGGGTATACGTCTTTTACCGTTTTGGAAAATTCCTACTAGTTCTCGAGTTATGGCAAGAAAGTTGATTTTTCACTATTTTACCACATAAAAACAAAAGATCACTAAATGTCCGTAAGGGTCTCTTGGAAAATACCAGTCCTCAGCAAATTGAAGCCCGTCACCATTTATTCAAGCATTTCAAAGCAATTTATACAAGTTACGCAGCATCACGTCAATAACATAACGCTATAGATGCTTTTGGCTCACCTTTCTTATTTCCATGCGTTTTTCAAGGCTCCAAGATAGCTTCCCAAAATTTGATTACCTTGTGGCACGTTTTGGACATTGTTTACCGACGAATTTGAAAATGATTTAAGCAAAACGATCCCCTTGCTACCTTCTGGTTTGTATTTATTGACTAAGACAATTGATAAAAGACAAAAACACAAAATTAACAATTCTATACAAGTAACATGCTTTACAATATGATAGTTTTGCCAAACAACCACAGAAAAGCCTGTACTTTAAATGATTTAGATTGAAATCCTGTATATTTTTTCATATCTGTTCGTAACATAAATTACCTGGTATGTTGTTTGTTGAAAGCACGATACAGTTTGGATACTAGAATGTAATATTTCAACTAACTGTTTGGTTATTTTAAGTTAATTCTTATTTTTTGAGGAAACGAAATTTAAAACACTTTTATATTGTGTTGAAAACGTTAGTTACTAAGTTTAATTTAAAAGTTCACAGCTCATTAGTTGTGATCTACTGCTGTCTAATAGCAATGCTATTGATGGAGCCATCGAAATTAATCTGTAATATGATATATTAAACTAAGCATGATTACGGAATAGCTCATAATTTTGAATAAAAGATGAGTTGTATTCCACGTGCATCGGACGTTCAACAGGCTTTGAAATTACAATCGCGTAGTGTCAGGGATTGAATTACAACCTGTGCGCCATTTGCCATGTTGCATGTCAGCGCCCCCACATGAGTCCCTGATTCCACAGCATGAATTGGTTCACCACTGCACTCTGTCATGTAATCCGCCATACCATTATTGGAACCGATTCGCCGGGGATCTAAAGGAATTGGTGCAGCTGGAGTAGGTTCGATCCAATAGGGTTCGCCCCCTTCGTGTAAGTCGGTTGTTTCCAAAATTGAATCTGGAGTGTGGTGTGTCAACGATTTCAAAGTTCTCCTAAAAGTTGTACGATTAATGTTTCACGATTTTAAAAAAGACGGTCCCTCCGTAGCAAGACTGTGGTACTGTTGCAAAATGAAAACGATTGTATTACATTTGAGTCCGTAGAGCTGCAAATGCGACTTCTTCTACATTATCTAGTTACGTTTATATGAAATGTCTACGTTAAATTTGCATTAGTTGCAGTTATGGCGGAGTTCAATGTGTATTCATTCATTTCTACATTAGTGCAGTTTGATAATTTCTTACATGAATATATCTTCATTTGAATTTACATACTCAGAGCGATTCAACGTATAATAAGTGTTAATGTGCACATTTGCTTTTGTTCCTTACTGTAAACTAGGCCCATGCTCGGGGTCCCTTGCGTTCATCGTTAGATTTAGATTTTGACTTTCCATCCGCCTTTTTCCGATCTGGATTTTTAAAACAAATGCGTGCCGGATGGTTTGTTTTATTACAAAATTCGCAAGGTTCGAATTTGCGTTTTGTATCAGACTTTTTATCGGAATCCTTATTCTTATTATTGTTATTACTATTCTTTTTTGAATCCGAGTCTGATTTCTTAGGACTTCTGCAGTTCCTGGCTATATGCCCTTCCTTACCGCAGTTGAAACAGGTGCGAGACGACCCTTGTTGTTTCGACCGATCCTCCTTGTCGGTGTGCTCCTTCTTGTCGTCCTTATTTTTCTCACCTTCATATCGGCGGTTCATTTTCGTTTTGTTATTCCTTTGATTTACTTTATTTTCATATAATTTATATCTGGTTTCTTGACCAGTTGTGTCACTCATATCATTTGCTAAAAGACGTTGTAGTTTCTTAGCTCGAAATCTTAATTCTTCGAACGTTTCGGTCATGCCGGTTTGTAGTCTCAATTTAAATTCAGGCTTAGCGTTATTTATAAACGTTTGACACAGCAGGTCATGAGCCTGCTTCGGGTCTGCGAAACGTTTCTCAAGGTAACGTTTCCAATATACTAACAGTTCGTCAGCATATTACTCAATGTTACCTATCTGAATCATTCTTTGAAAATTTACGATTCTGGTGGTTAAATCGTCCGGTTCCGCAAAGCGGTCTCTAAATTGATTGATTAACCACACGAAATTTTCAGGCTCAATAGCCGCTTCTTCCTCCAAAAGTTGTAGGTGTTTATATGCGGCTTTCGGGAGATCGACAATTCCTGTTGATCTTATACACCTGTCAAAACGCTTATAAAATGCATCGAAATCATCGGTGCCTTCATATTTCGGGAAATACGAGTCTTTTTCGGGCATGTGTACTACGATCTGTGTCGGCCCCGCCGTTGTCGGAACCATTACCGCATTATTACCCATACCCGGTTGGACCCCTCCGTAACGCGGACGACTCGTACAAGCTTGAGGAGGTTCGGTCTCCTACTGCTTGTACGCCTATCTGTGTGTCCGAGGGCGCTAGGTGCTCTCTGGACACATCCTTTGCCGTGACAAATTGTTGACTTGATTGTTGTAAGTCTGACATTGTTGCCACTGCATTGCCTGTAACTAAATTAGAAGCGACCGAAGTCGCGATTAGCGGTTGTGCAGGGGGTACTACGTTATTCCCCGCAATAAAAACGAACGAACAGCCATTTCAAAACTAGCTATAATTTTGAAATTCTAGCTAAGAAAACTAAACTTTCAAATTTGATTTCTAACTTCACAAAATATTTTGAATTTAATATTCAAAATTCTCGTATCGAATTTGAAATTCGGCCTGTCAAAGTATAACATTTCCATTCGCCGCTCAACAAAGTGCATATAAACACTTTATATTCGTATCGCACACATCAAACATCCAAACTAGATTTTTAATCGAAGTTGACCTTTTCGCGTATATGTGGCGCCGCTAAAGTAACATTTTCACAGCTCAATTTCATCAAAACAATATGATTATTACACATATACTGGTCTGCATACACATAAATCTATGTTGTTAGTATGTGTGTATATATTATACACTACACACAATTTTAACCTGTTTAATGTGTAGTGCGTACGCTGTGATATTATGTGATAGGGAAACTAGTTTTGTTATTGTTTTATAAAGCGATATATTTTTTGTGATATGCTTTCCTTTGATATTTCAATGTGATAACCAATGCCTGTGATAGCCAACTGTGATATGGAAGGCACTAGGCCTGCACGAAGCACGTAGGCAGCTCTTTCAGGTAGGCTTGTAGTATGTACGTATTAATCGATTGGGGCTTTCCAGTGCCTTGCGAATTTCTTCCACGTTCGCTGTCCAATCTAATATATACCTGTAACTAGAAAAGTTCGGGCTTTTCGGAGACCATCGTGGTCACCATGTAAACTAGGCACATCTTAGTAGACATGGGTTTAAAGAATAGGATTGTTAGGTGACTGGGCGAGTTCATCCAATTCCAGCCTTAACAAGGGTTTCGATCTCCGATTTAGAACTCAGAAGCCCGTCGAACTCGCTAATAGACAGAACTAGTGTTATGCTTTAATAACAAGTAAGATAACGTATTAATACGAAACAAGTAATAATAGAAAGAACACAACTTACGAATACCAAGTACGATTAGTTTTCAATACTAATGATTGAAAACTAAGTTAGAATTAAGCATAAACTCCAAAAAGAAAGACTAATGCAACATTAGTGTTCCATAAAGAAAACATTTCAGAAAAATCTAAGTTCATTCTAGACTCTAGGAAATTTGTTACCAAAACAGAGCAACATAGAAACATACTGAATAGAATGAATACTGAATACACACATGAATCAATATCTGGGATCAGAACAAGATTTTATTGAGCAAAATACACGTTATTTTGCTCCTATAATAATTTTAGGCATCAGCGGTGGGGACCGCTCACACTTATCTTGTTTACTTCAAAGTCTGCTAATGATCGTGCTTGAGTGTTTGTCATATTGTTAGCATTATCGCTGTTAGAGGTGTTTTGTGGTATGTTTGACGTATTGGAAATTTCCTTGAACAGTTTTCTGTGACAATATTTTCAAGTTAAATTAATTTACTTTTGATGTATGCATCAATTGATCAGAATTATGCGAAGTCATCGCCTCAGTCGATTTTGTATTGTCAGATTTGCTGCTTTCGTGAAGGCATCTGTTTGGGTCCTCTTTGCTTAACCAAACACCATGATCGCTGTCAAAACCAATGCGGTCTGATGCATGACGTTTTCGTGTATTCGGTACTGTGTATAAATGCGCAAAAATGAAGAAAATGGTTTAAGAGTGTTTCATGAGAGAATTATCGAAAACATGGACGTTTTGTACTAGTAGTTTTGGTTTTTCACTAGTAATTACAAAATACGTTATCAATTCCTACAGAATTAAAGACACTACTTGCAAGATACTTAAGACTAAAATTGGTTAGGTACTGTTTCGAAGAGTTGAAGGTTAGGATCTGGCATCACCCTTGTTGTGAATGCAAGTGTGTGTTACTAACTAATTGATGACATGCAAAAGCAACCTTTTCATTTCCTGCGATCAGATACATCCAGATTTTATAATGCCTTCTTATGAAACTTTTATAAGCACTATCTGATGTTTAACGCTATACAACTTGATGAAAATCCACAAAAACTGGTCAATTATAACGTTCTTCGCATCGGTCTCTGTGGAGTGTTCTTGCAATTCATTTGAAACGAGCGGAATATCGTTATTCTGGTGTTTGGTTTGGTGGAAGTTTTGGAAGTGAACGGAGCCATCCGAGTCAGGAGACAAATAGACTATCTCCGCCGTTTCGTCTGTTTCCTAGCATAAAATACTGTAATCAACATTGGGATTTTGAAGGTAGCATTTATTCAACTGTTTAATGTAGGCAACTTACTCTGACATATATAACTCCTGGCTAATTTGTGTTACCTGATATAGTCCTTTAATAAATATTATGTTTTGGTGACTTACGCAATTCAATTTGTTGTACTTCAACTGACATTATATTTTTGTAATTTACGAATCATTTCTGAGCCTAGAATAAGTCGTTTTTTGACGCTTTAGCTTATAGTGACTTACATATTCGGTTTCCTGATCTTCTCCTGTTTCCAAATGGTGATTAGTATTGGGGTCTGCGGTATGATCATGCACGTTATTTGCGAGATTCTGCACGTATTCATCATATTCCACAGCTTCCACAATTTGCCGACGTAAATTCTCAGAGGCGTCCAAAAAAGGAATGGCTATCTCTGTCGGTATCTTGAACGGAAGCACAATATATTGATGCGAGTAAGCAAACAGTACTTCAAGTGTTACCGCCGCGTAATTATTAAACTACTAACTATATTCAGTTTTAAGATTAAACATGGAATAGTACTTATAAGAAATATAGCAGCATCCTTTTGTAACTTTCCAATCAAAGGTTTTGATTTAGTTACCGACTGAAGACGAAACTTCCCGATACACAAATGAATGTACAACCAAAGTGACAATGCCTTCCCATGTTGTTGTGCCTTGATGTTGTATTTATTAATTGTTGTATTTAGCACAACTAAATGTTACTTCTAGGCGCTAATATAAATGTAGTTGTTCCCAACAAAAAATTTACATTTACAGATAGCTAAGCAAATTACTTAGCACATGAGTGTGTATCTGTCATTTCTTTTATATTACTTTTTTTCTTTTGACTAAAAGAATATTAGAGGCACGCATGCGTTTTTAACTGCTTCACTAACCAACTTACAGTTTAAGTAAATGTAAATCTTTAAGGACGATTCGGTATTAAATTCCTTGAAACGGGTTTAAAAAATAATATGAATAACTTGCTCTTCTAATCTGGAAACTTTGGGCTCGTACGTGCTTGAATATAAATGTTAAACACAAGGCACAAACCAGTAACAGATTAGTTTCAGAATTAAAGTGCTAACAATATTGAAAAATCAAAAAGAAATGATATTTCCCACGAATGGTTTAAGATCAAACCCAAATCACATAAACAAAAAGTTTTCTCATAAAAAAAAAAAAACTTCCCCAAGAAAAACAAACACAAAAACACACACACACAAAAACACAAAATTCTTCATAATTCATTGTACATACGCGTGAGAATTCAAGTTTCAAAAATCCTGCATTTGAATTTTTACTTCACAGAAATTTCGCCATATTTACTAAGATTCTATATATCTTTGTATTGTTCCACTTTAACCAAGATTAAGTAAATAGTTCAACAAATTATGCGCCCGGTTATTTTTATTCATATGTATATTATAAGTTTGCATGTTGTTTCTCGGTTCTATTTAACCCAAATTTCATATTTAAAATACAATTCTATCCACCCCTCTATTCAGTATGTTTAGAATTTATTTTATACTTTCACTTGCGAATACATATTAAAAGTAGACGAATTTACAACATTTATTTTTATGGGTCACTACTCATTTCTATTTCACAGTTTCAACATTTTACGGGCTGTCAAAACTTAGTTTTAGGTTACATCTAACTCTAACACACTACCAGATGCCATAAATTTAAAATATTAATTAATTATTTATTGATTTATGAGCGTCAAACCACATTCTTAGGTAGCACCCTGCACCCTGGAGTATGAATTCCTCACCCTATACTACTCACCCTGCTGGTAAGAAAGCTGGTACTTAGAGAGTCTAACACCCATTTTTTCCAGTTGGCAACTGAGCCCGAACAAGCCTGTGAAGCAAACTAAACCCGATTGGATGACGTTAAAATAAACTTCATTAATTAAAGGTCCAGTTCACAAGTCTCAAGACCAAATATTTTGGCAGTTGAACACACCAGCTTCCACTATGATTTATTATTTTCATTGTTTTTGTTGAAACCGGCTTGCTGTCCAAATATAACTTATATTCTCTTTCTCCGGTCTCAAAATGGACCTTTGTTATTGCCTCCACTACACAGAACTAAAGTATACAACGCTTCAACATGACTTAGAAAACTGTGGTCCTACTCTCGGCTCGGCGGGTAAGAAAATGCTCTGCATAACTGCTGTGACCAGGGTGCAACCAGAATTACAATTTACCGGAACTTGAAAAATTTACCGGTAACGGAACCGAAAAATGAAAAATACATGCCACCGAAAAATTCATTTAAATTTTAGTTTTGCAATATTATCGGTGAAATAACCCTAGTTGGAGTTCACTTTATCTGCTGTATTTTAGATTTTCATAATCCACGGAAGCGAAATCTACCTTCGATACATCATTATATCGGCGATTGTCAACGTTGGAACGTGAAAAAATGCCGGAATCGGAATTCCGGTTGCACCCTGGCTCCGACTAGTATACATAATTCGTACCGTACGCTACCTACAAATCAGTTACTCCGCTAGGACATTGGTGTATAATTAAACACAAATTTAACACCAGCGTTACAGACCAAACGAATTACTTTTTTGGGCTACGCTTAGTTGTTGTGAATGCTCCGTTCTGCCTGTTGGATCTTAAACATATGAATGTGGATTTGCGGAGCAAACTGCCACCGGAAGTCCAGGTACAGTTCAAATTCATGCAAAATGTCGTCAATTGAATAAACCATTAAATTACATTATTTGATATGCAATTTTGTGAGACTGAGTAAAAATTATTGATAAAGCACAACCTTTGGGGTTTAACTTTTTTCATTAAATTTCCGCTAAAATTTTTAACACGAACGGGTTAAAAAGAAACAAAGTCAACGAAACACTACTTGGTCACGTAAAACTCATAATTATACACGTTTTTCGCCGCAACTAAACATTATTCAACTAATTGTACGTACAGCTGTACAGTCACCGTGCTTACTTATTTTTCATCACAAACAGCTAGCAATTTTCAGACAAAAGCTTTGCCCAAAAGCCCACATTGTAACCTATGAATATGCATTTGCAAGGTTTCCCGTAGTGAATAATTAATACGAATATATATATACATACACATACATATATACATAGAATAAAGTAAAGTCGTATCAAACGTGCGTTTACGTTATAGGTATCCAAGTTACATGTATATACAGCTTTAGGAACCCATTCTCAATTGTATGTAGCACCATTCGCCAATTAGTAATACAGTACTAAACAAGCGTATAGCGCAGCGGAAAATCTACAAACCAACTCGCACATAGATGGCCTATACGGCTAATTAGATGTGACAAAAAGTGCTGAATTTCGAACTTCAACATTTTCTGATTGAAAAACTATAGACTTATCAGTAAGACTGTGTTGCACTATACATCTTAAATATGCAAGTAGTATGCGGTAAGTCATTTACTGATACCATACCTCTTAATTAAGAAACTGTACGTAACTGCCGGGTGCAAAGCGGAACTGGATTATACCGGAATCGAACTGCAAATTTATACCGAAATGGAAATCGGACTGCAAAATTTGTGACTATGCGGATAATTTGTATTAACAAAGTATAATATTGATTTAGAATATCTGTTGGCTGGCAACAATTCTCAAAGACGTCGCATGAACAAATTGGCAATAATTTTTTAGCTCTGAATAGCTAAACTACAATCAATTATTGATACGTTAACATGCTGAAAACAATTGAATAGATAAATGATGCATAATATGTATACAACATATAACAACAAGTACGCCTAAAATTATAATGTGGAAATTCCGATTCCGATTCATTGTGCAATCGGAATCACAACTCGGTTTGAATCGGAATTCTAATCGGAACCGGAATTCCAATTGCACCCTGGAATTGCGTATGTCGTCAGTCACCCATTGCCAATACTAAAAATTAACAACCACTACCCCTAAAAGGGCTAACTAACAAAGCAATCATCGCTGATACGTATCGCACTAATATCGAGACTCATGACAAATCCCTTACTTTTTCCTATTGCCTATACTTATCGCATTGGGGCTGTAAAACACATATCAATAATTATTCAATACCTGTCCAAAACAACAACAGAAATCCGCATATGTCCAGTGCTAAATAGCAACACAGTTACTAAACCTTTCTTATTCTACCAAAAACCAACTGTGAACACCAGTTATACATTGAATGTCATTTGGTTTTTCTTTACGCAAAACATACAAAACAACAATAAATCTCTAATACATACAACAACTGCGAAATAAACGCTATAGTTCAATTTAACTTAAACTTCCATTTAGAACGCGAAAACGAGCAACAAACATCGTTGGTGAACTACTAGCGAAGCACACGGCAGCCATCATACAAACCATTTTATTCTTCGCCACTCGTTTGGTTATACGCGCAATAGAAAACTAACCTTATGATGTCTAGTTCGCTTATAAAGTAGTGATGCACCGATACTGATACCGATTCTAATTTAAACATACAATGCTTATAAATAAAATTTTTCACAAGAAACAGAACTGTACTCGAATGGTTGGACCGGTTCTTTAGATATTGTAAGCGAGAAAGGGCCACATAATATTCAACGAGCCGCCCAATGATTCATTAAGATCCTGTGATCCATCGGGACCTTTTGTTTATCGACGCCCCCGTGTAGTTCACAGATGCCTCATTCAAGGTGAAAGCGTAGTGCAATTATTAATCGAGTGACCCATGTTTTGTGCATATACTGCAAAAGATTCGCTGTATGAGAACGTCTGAAACGGTCAGAACTTAGACTAATTTCCTACGAGTTCGAGTATCATAGAGAGTCCCTCAAGGTGTAGCACCCTGACGGGACAAGCCCCCTAAGTGTACTGGTACGCTAGCCGCGGCACTACCGCCGTCTGATGGATCATTATGAATATAATCATACAGGTTCGCCTGGGTGCAAAACTAAACTGAATTAGATCTGAATGAGAATTTTTTACCGGAATCTTAAGCATACTAGAAATTTTTAAACAACATTCTATTTTCTTGCATACGAAGCCTTATGATACACATTTTATATACGCTTTTGTAATGTTTGTTTCAGAATGTTCTCTGCTGCCGGTTTACATAGGGTTACGTAGCAGGGTTTCAATCGGAAGTAAATTTTGTCAGAAGCGGACTCGGAATCAAATTTTTTTGTCAGAACCGGAATGGGAATCGGAATTTAAGTTTTAGTAAATATATCAAAAACTAAAGTGTATCAATTTACACTTTTTGTTGAAGTATGTTTGTCTGTATTGTTCACATTTTCAGTAAAAATTGCTTGTATAGCTGACTGTGTTAGCGATCTACTAACCTGAAAAATTATGATAAATGGAGGTGTGCCCATTCTAAGAGCACCCTGTCAATTCTGAAATCACAGGAACAACTTAGCCATAAGTTTAAATGCTGTTAAGCATTTTGAGCATTTCAAAGCTTAAATATGAAGTCTTATGAAATCATAAATAACAGGACCCAGATTTTAAAAAATTAATCAATTTAATGGAGCGTCGTTTTCACTACAGTATGGATACTGTTGAGCCAAATATCGAGCTGTATTTGAGAACTAGTGGGGCTAACATTACTGCTTGTCCCTATGAATTAGAATGTTATGTTTAGACTTTGTTATTCGTTTAAACGTAGAGCTTAAAGTTTTCAATTGCAGTGACATTTTGACAACCAGCGAAACAATTTACTCTGCTGCTGGGAATAATTAGTAACAAAAATAAACTGATTTGCAAACAAATGAAAAAATAGGCAAAGTATAAGTTCAATCAGCTTAAAACTCGTAACCGAAGGTAATCGAAATCGGAACCCAAGTTTTTTCGGAATTTTAGCGGAATCGGAATTCCGTTGGAACCTTGTTACGTAGTGTGTGTGCATACCAGCCACAACTTAAATAATAATCATTATGAAAAACATAAGATAACAAAAACAGCAAGCGGAGTGTCGGTCGGAATCTTATCTGGAATCGAAATTCCGTTTGCACCTCAGGCCCGTAGCCAGCTCACCTTGCAAGGAGGGCCTAAAATATTTCAGGAGGGGCATTCAAGGGTTTTCAACGACTTACAAGCAAGATTGGAAATCTTCTGGGAGGGGGGGGGCAAAATTTTTCAACGGGAAACTGACCCCCCCCCTGCGCCCCCTTGGCAACGGGCCCGTTGCACCTTGAAAATTCCACGTTCAGCTTGCGCGAAACTAACAAGACACAATTCCAGATTATTAGTTTATAACTGTCCAATTTTAAATTCGGCAGAATCAGAAGACACAAAAGTTGCCTTGAAAACTTTAAACTGGTGTTTAACCAATACTGTAAAATACCGATATACCGATACCAATATTTGGACACCAAAACCAATAGGATGCGGCAGGTTTCCAACCGGAACTAAGTAATACCGAAACAGGAACAGTATATATTTGAATTTTTTGTAGCAACCAGAATAGGAACAGGAACCGGATTTTGAAATAATTTTCAACATAGAATTACGGTGAAACTGTTTAAAAAATAGATCACACATAGGTTAAGCGAATTTTCAGCTATTTCATCACAAAGTTTTGCGAAAACAGCAGATATCTAATCTAACACTTGATTAACAGAATTGAACAAATAGCATAAACACTTATTTTCGAAATTACAACTTTTTAAAGAAAAAGTTTTCACTATATACGATTATGACTAATTTACCACAAAACCCAACCAACAGCAACAGGAATCGAATTATTGCAGGAATTCCGGTTGAACTTTGGGATGCAGATTATTTACTTGTATACAAACACAACAAATCTTAGAGATTGGAAGTAAAAAATTTTTTCCAATAAGTTAACTTATCAATAATTGATTGTAGTTTAGTTTTATATACAAAACCAAAAAATGATTGCCAATTTGTTCATGCGACGTTTTTGAGAATTGTTACCAGACAGCAGACACCCTAAATCAATATTCCAACTGTTCATACAAAAAATTATCCGTACAGTCACAAATTTTGTATATAGTTCCGATTCCGATATAAATTTGCTATTCCAATCACGATTCCGATTCAGGTATAATCCAGTTCCGCTTTGCACCCTGTTCAACCTCACCTACTGTCGATTTGTTCTGTTCATTTTTTCAAAGTTATTGCTTGCACAAACCTATCTTAACAAATCGAAATTTTCTGACGCCTTTCTAAGGTCTGCCCCCTAATTTAATTTCGGTTTAAGTTGTGAGCCTGACAAGACGTGCTCCTGTAAAAAATGTGAAGCAGAAACAAAAGGCGATGAACAAAAGAATCAATCAATGTCTCCAGCATGCACATTCAGATCAGATAGGTCTTTATTTATTAGCCTGCATCTGGGATTCGCGCATCTTAAATTAGCCACTCCCAGGGTGTAAAGCGGAACTGGATTATACCGAAATCGGAACTACAAATTTTGTGGCTACACGGATAATTTATATAACAAGAATAATATTGATTTACGGTGTCTGTTGGCTGGCAACATATTGTCAAAACGTCGCACGAACAATTGGCAATCGATTTTGGTTCGGTAAAGCTAAACTGCTATTATATAGGTAAGTTAACTCATTGAAAACAATTTAATAGATAAATGATACAGAATTTTTATGTAACATATCACAACAAGTAGGTCTAAAATTAAAATGTCAAAATTAAGATTCCGATCGATAGTGCAACCGGAATCAGACTTGGAACTCGTTTTGAACCGGAACTTTAATCGGAATCCGAATCACGGCGCCCTATAAGTACGTATATATTTCTCAGATGCTATGTAAATTATACATTCAACTGCATACATTCGTCTGACAACAAAGTACAAAAGAATCCGCATTTGTATGCTGCGAAAAATCCCAATACCTACACCCTGACTTTACCGATATCGAAATATCGATTCAACATTACTTTAGACCCACCCACGCAAAAACTACGCGACATTTCAACAATTCACGAAGCATATAATACAGAAATACCAAAAACAAACAAGACAAAAATAATACCAGACTGTTTGTACACCGTGTTTTGAGCACCTTACAGCTGTATCGGACTAAACAAAACAATACAAATGAAACGTTTACGACAAAGGGTTAAACCAGGAGGGTTGACATTTGGTCCATATGTGTTTCAAGTTCATTTCCAGTGGATAAAACAAGAGACACCTGTCGAATATTTATCGAACGCGAGCCACCTATTCAAAAACATGGATACGGCCATATGTCAAATATAGAATTATAATGCACAACTCGTTTCCAAAAATTACAAAGTACGTATATATGTTTTTGTAATATATGAAGTATTAATATACGTATTTGTTAGCACTGTTACAGTGTATATTACTCTGTATATGGTGAGGTACAAAATAGACTCTCAAATACAGGTAATTTAACATAATGTTGTGAATTATCCACAGTCCAGTTTTAATCTTTGCAGTTGTATTATAAATTTAAAAGTTTCAATAATAGCATGCGTCTGCTAAAACAGTTTGACCGCACGCTGAGCTAGCTAAGAGCCTGCCCACGCCTCAATCATAACTTTACGTATTCCATCATTAGGGTTCAACCAGAATTCCTGTTCCGGCCGGAATTCCTGCAAAAGTTTAATTCCTGTTCCTGTTCCAGCATTCCAAGATGCAGGAACCGGAATTTGTACGGTTTTGTGGTAAATTATTCATAATGGTTTAAAAATTGGAAACTTTGTCTTTGAACAATTGTTATTTCAAAATGAGCGTTTTGTAATTAGTTCAATTTTGTTAACCGTTTTATAGCTGAAAATAGGCTTAAGCCATTTTTTGGCAAGTTTTCTAGGCGACGACAATTGTTTCAAATTCCTGTCCTTGTTTCTGTTCAAGTTCTTGCAAAGAAATTCTACACCTGCTCCTGGTCCTGTCCCAGCAAAATTTAGTTGCTCTTGGAACCCTGTCCATCATATGTCCAAGACAACCAAGGTCTATGGTGTTTAAACACTGCTAACCCAAATGTAAACAGTGCAGCAGGAATGTGCCGATTTAACGCCGTCGATGTTGATAGGAAATGTGCTTTAGTATCATTGCCGGACGAGAACGAGAATCTCAGCAGCTACTGGACCGATTACTGCTACCGGTCATATTTTTAAAATACAGCACTTTTCGAGCACCATCATTGCATTTGAAACAATACAACTACAACTACGTTTTCAGCATTGCGTACACAAATATGTTTAAAACCACAAATCTGAAAGCCAATCTGCAGGACTGTTTCGTACGTGCGGTGCAGTTTCGTATATTCAACGGAAATTTTTTTGCAGATTTCTGACTTTTTCTATTACACTCCGGCTAATGGTCCATTGTACCAAATTCATTATCCTCGCAGGTCATTTCATAAAATAATTCCATCCTATTTTCAGCCATTGCACTGTTGAGAACTGTTAATTTTAATCATTTTTTGTAAACATCGTCGAGAGCGCTTGATTACTGTTTTCACTTACATCGGTGTCGCTATAAACAAAACGTGCCGAACATCAGATGGAAAAGTCTGCAGCCATAAAAACAAACTCGTTACAAGCAATGGCGGATCCATGGGCGGCACCTTGGCCGTGGCCCCCCCTGCTGTTCAACACTGTTTATTTCTCTGTTTTATACACAATAGTATAAGCACGCTTTAAAGTTTCGAACTCACCTATATTTGGCCCTGGAGTCATTTATGCGCTACAATAAGGGATAATAGACATTTACGGACTCTAACAAGGGTTTAAGGACTCTACCCGCTTACGAACTCTTATTATGGATACGGACTCTTATTATGGATACGGACTCCTATTAATTTGGACTCAAAATAGTGACCCCCTCTTATTTGGGTCACCACAGTATGGGTCAAAAATACGTTTATTACCTGTGAAATTTTGGCACCCCCCGTTTTGAAATCCTGGATCCGCCACTGGTTGCAAGTTGCAAAATCTACAGAACACTTCGTCCCGTTTGACTCGTTCCATACGCAGCACGTATCGTTCCATACGGAGCACGTAACGCGGCTGTTGCGTAAATTCCATATGGTAAAATTGTATGTAGATAACTTGCGGCGATAGTGCATCTTTGATGCTGGAGTGCAAGGAGTTAGCAGTTTTTCCATGTCGAAATTGGCAACTGCAACTCCAGCGTCCGATCGACAAACGACACTATCTTCGCGCTTGCAACTGAACGCCTGCTGCGTCCGCCGCTTGTGGTTTTCATAATCGTCTTGCTGATACAGCTTTTGCTGGAATGTGGCTAACTCTTACATTACTCAAAAGCCACATACGTCCTTTCGTTCACGTTCGAAACTGTAGTTATATTCGCTTTTGAATAGGCGGTTAAATTTGTCATGCGAATTAGGTTCACTAGCATTCGTAGAGTATTCGCGATACAATGCAGCAATGGATAAGCCAGGTTGTAAAAATTTGTGTTGGCTTACCGTTTGACGTCGATGAGAATCACTATCGCATTCCACTTTCGTAACCGGGAATTGATCAAGAAAATTTCGAAATCTTTAATCGATCGTCGCTGACTTTGAAAGCGCGAGGTAGTCAACCACCATTGTCTTGTGGGGTAAGACCATGTTGAGCTTCGGATTCTGGCTTCACTTATTGAAAACGTTTTACAAAAACGGTACGACAAACCCGCGTATTGCTGCCGTCCTGTAATGCAAAAAAGTTCGAAACTGTGAGCGTGTAACATGCAGCAAAATTAAAGACCGCTTCTCAGTAGATGTATCAGCCGACAGGCTGCCAAAAATTTTCCGGCGGACATCTTGGCTTAACGTCAAACATCGCACGATTTTGCATTTACATTCGAACTACTGAAAGGTCTTGGCTTCGACAATCGTTCACATGCGGTTAACATGAGCCAAATCGTGATTTGTATTTTTTCTAAACTTTTCAGTGTTTGCTTCGGGACGCTACATTTGCGAGTTACCGGCGCTTTTTCCCTTTGCTCAATCCCCGCGTACATTGTATTCCAAACCAAGATGTAAGATGCCTAGAATTGACCCAGCCGCAAATTTTTTGTCTCTCTCGGCATCTTTTTCTTAGTGTGCGTTTTCACATTTCGACTACATATCGCAATAATTTCTAAATACTCGAAGGCGCGCAGTCATCCTGATGATCACTGTCGTAATCCGTAGAATCACTACTTTCTCCCCCTTTATCAGCCGGAACGCTGGTGAACAGAGGTTGCCTTAGCCTAGTTTCAGGCGTTGGAGCCGTTAAATCAGCCAACAGATGTCAACAACTGATTTGCTCGCGGTTTCAAATGGCAGTACTTATCATTGTAGTGATTGACGTATTCGGCAGCTGAATTCACAGCGTCTTGCAGCGAACGCTTAGCTGCATAGGTTTCACAATTTGAACAATCGAAGCTGTGAATTTGGGATGTTATTGGAACGTATCTGACGTTGTGCTTCGGAAAAAATCAACACAAAATAGTTTGCAGCGGTATTTCACCTAACCGAATTGGGGTTAAATAATGTGTTCCGTCCAAAATGGCGAACCTTTAATTTTTATCGAAACAATATCGTTCATGTGAACCATTCCTTTCGTGTTGTGAAGTCAAGCACTACCGAAAATATTTGTTGCAGTATATATATTACGTTCACAGTTATAGTCAGTGTGACACAGGAAAACACAAAAATTACCCTTTTGTTTATGTTTGATCTTAGTCATTTGAACGACTAAGCTAAAAAATACTCAATTTTTATCGTCATTTTTTAGCAAAATACGATAATATCCACCGGCCAAAATTTAAAACCGGAATTTTTAATTCCGGTGAAAAATTACCGGAGCCAGAACCAGGGCAAAATTTGCCGGAACGGGAACCCGAATTCCGGTTGCACCCTGAATATATACAATATACAATATCCTGTATCCGACTCCTGTTCGGGTAATAATTCAATATCCGTATCCGGTTCCGGTAAGGTATTGTACCACTGAGTACAATATCGTAGAATATAGAAGGCGTGTCGGACACAAGATCCTGCCGGAGACGCAATGTATTGTTGATAGGAATCGGATAAGATAGCAATGCTGGTATGTCGTAGCATATCTTACCTTGACCAGGCTTAACTCCGCTAAGTTGAGATGTCGCCGGAGTACCAGAGTTTTCGCTGGTCAATTCGAAGGGTGACTTTAAACCAGCTGCGTCATTACTGGTCGAATAATTTTGCATTCCGTCGTATCTGAATCGGGGTCGAACGGAAGGAATTCGAATCTCCACGGAATTCAACGTAGGCTTACTCCTAGATTCGCTAAGGCTCAATCAACGCAGCACGGAATGAAGCTTTACTGGCAGTTTGCGGAGGCACAATACAGAATAACATACAAATTGCTGTTCACCGCGATAATTGTAGCTAATTTTACAACGGAAACTTAGTCGTCTAAAATTATCAAAAATTCAAACCAAAGGTTGAACCGAATTGCGCTACAGCGATCAAAAACCAAATGTCAGTGCAAAAATAACTTACGCTACGTGTCCAGCGACAATTTATAAGGATTGTCGCACAAAAATAATAACGTTGCAAGCTCGCGATAACAAGTGCAAAAACACGTCAAATATAAACAATGAAAGTGATGCTTAACTACGCAAACAAACCAAAAGAACTATCTAGCTAAATAATATCTGTCAGACCTGCACGGTCGGGACAACCCCTTTCTCCGAAAGATATGGCCACGCCGGGAATCGAACCTCGGACCTCTCGCTCGCGAGGCAAGCGCGCTACACATTACACCACGCGGCCGATATCCTAATTTCCTCTGGTGGTATATGTGCACGAGTATGTATATGTCTTAACATTACACACTCTGCAGCTACACAAGCCGCGTATACTCACAATATCTATTAAAACTTTGCAAAATCAGATCACCTTCCAATTCAACCAAAAGATTACAAAACGGATCAAAACACATTTCTTCACACTACGCTTGTGACATGCGGATGCATGGAGGAAAAATGAAACCTCATGCTAATGCTGCACATCGGTAAAACGGTGATGCGTATGTACTGCCTTCATATGCAGAAGCGGTAAAAACATTGAAGAACCAATATGCATATGTATGTTGAGGTTCTTGTAAGGCATAAAACAAAAAACTAGCAGTTGATTGTGAGGCGGCGTGGCTCAGTGGATAGCGCACTGGACTGGTCCTCATTTTCAGCTGCTAACTTTGAACTAAAAACCGTCGTACCCTAGCCTACTCAACTTATCACAACGCTCACGAGATTTGCTATATATCCTCTTATAAACGTTGTTTTATCTTTTGGTTCCCAGACCACAGACGTTGGTCATAAGTTTTGCACCTTGGAAAACGGGAAGCCCCTGTGCTATACATGGGCCATCATGTTTAATGGCTATGTATTTATTGTTCGCGTTAACAAATTGTGGCGCGATCAATCATCGCTTCTTAGAAAGTGTGAACATTTCTAAATTACTTAATTGACCCCCCCCTTTTGAGAATTGATTGGCGCCCATGGTGCACGATAAGGTCTTTGCCCTAGCAATAGCAAAATATGCTAAATTCTGCGTACATTAAGATAACCCTTGCTACGTAATTTTATTGTAAAAACTCAGAGACAAATTTGTAACATTAATGTCCTGCAATTATAAGATATTGCGTTTTAATACTATGAAACTGCTACGTTGCTAAAGAACGCAAAACTTTGGAGTTCGTTGAATAAACCGATTACAGTGCCATGTAGAATGTCATATGTTACTACAATTTGAAATCTGGCTTTTTGGCTCTAACGAATAAATTTAGGTGAAGTGTCCGTTGGAAACAGAAACATAGAAACTAATTCGTCATTCGAAGTCGTTTACTGCTGCATTTTCATTTTCTACTATTTATGCACACCAATGAACTTATTTATTTGAATGACGACGCCATGAGGTATTCCTATTTTGTCGTCATATCCGCTAGACACTAGTCATTGGCGGTGAACTGCCAAATTAGATTTTGTGGGCTACAGTACAATTCATTTTAAGTTACACTTTCAGCAATTAATGTATGTTTGCAATTTAGTAGTTTGTGTTTTCACCAATAAAACTACTTAGCTAGTTACATGTTGAAAAACCGAAAGCTGTACAAGTAGTTTTTTGGAAATATGCGCTGTTGCAACACTTAGAATACCCTAATCCGGTATTTTTTACACTATGGTTCCAGTATTTGGCATGTAATTCTTACTTATTATTCCAAAATTGTCTGAGCGTGTAGTGCCAAAATTTTTAATTTGTGCCATATTCCATAATTAATATTCGTGTGCAGCTACTGCATTATTTTCAGGATTTGGGCATTGTAAATGGTGCATTTTAATGGCGGATCCATGGGGGGCCACCCCGGCCGTGCGCCACCGCCCAAACAGCATCTCGACAAAAATTATATATCCAATGTCATTTGCTGTTCTACGCTGTTTATTTCTCTGTTTTTTACACAATAGTATAAGCTGCTTATAATAAGCAGCCCTGTTATTTTAGTGCAGTCGCGGATGATTAGATGTTTTGTCGTCGCTAAACAGGGTGGTACTGAACCAATAATTTCACTAATTGCGAACCTTGATTCTGAAATTAAAAGTACATTTATATATTTGTCAGTCTAGGTAGGAACCGGGACATCAGACCTTTTACTAAGCAGCTGGAAAAGCGGGCTAGAGCGGGGATCGAACTCTCAGCCTATGGATCCTTAAGCGAACACTCTACCACTGCGCCACGTAGCCCGCCTCTCCAACTGCATATTTCGTCGACTATATGTGTCGACCGTATGCTGCCAGCTAGCATACATGCAGTGCACTGCACAATATTGCATGTGCACATAACGGACAAGCATGTCTCACATGCTTACATGCCCTTATTTTCAACAAGGTCGTCCCTTGACCGTCCATCCTATTTTCGACTGGATACCGTGTTCATAGCGCGGCAGTTTGCCATTGCGTCCACGGAGTAGCCCCCATGTCAGTCTAGGTAGGAACCGGGACATCAGACCTTTTACTAAGCAGCTGGAAAAGCGGGCTAGAGCGGGGATCGAACTCTCAGCCTATGGATCCTTAAGCGAGCACTCTACCACTGCGCCACGTAGCCCGCCTCTCCAACTGCATATTTCGTCGACTATATGTGTCGACCGTATGCTGCCAGCTAGCATACATGCAGTGCACTGCACTATATTGCATGTGCACATAACGGACAAGCATGTCTCACATGCTTACAATATTCTATAAAATCAATAGTTGCCAATGCCAACAGTACAAGCCAAAAATATGCAGATAAATGGAAACGTGTGAATTTTGAAATATCGAGAACACAAAATTCATTGAAAATAAATTGAAGTCCATAACCGCGAAAGCTAAAACGTTTTCCGAAAATAGCAGGCTGTTCTAACTTATTCAAAAACATAAACAGATGTTGCTGAAGCTGACTGGATTTTGCTTTTTCAAAACTGAATTGACTTCCGAATCCAAGCCTTTAAAATGGTGCCTGTTTGAGCCCAAATCTGAACTTATGTTGCCACCCTGTAGTTTTGATCGAAATTGCGCTGATGCGCTAGTTTTATTTGTGATTAATCTCAATTGAACACAAGTAAAGCAGTCAATTTTATGGCAATAGTTCGTGGTTTGTGTGTGGGTCAAAAATATATTTATTACCTGTGAAATTTTGTCCCCCCCATTTTGAGATCCTGGATCCGCCACTGGTGCATTTACACCATTGAAGCGATGAAATAGCGTTAAAAATTTTAACCCAGCGTGATAAACTGGCAGTGCTGGCTCCAATCCAGGGGCATCTCTAATATATAATTTGAATAGCTTCCAAAGTTCACCCTTGTTAAAACAACGCCAGGTCTAACTATATTGTATAGTTTAGAAAGATAATGCTACATACATATGCTGCTGTTTTCAATTGCATTTGTAATTGTATTGGTGTCGCATTCTAATTGTCACGAATGTTCGTACGAAGTGCCCAAGGAAGATGAAGTTAGCTTTATTTTATTCTTTAAAATTCATGTATGAATAAGAATATCTAAATGAGGCTGAGTTACGTAATGTTACACTTCGATACGCGAACCGCTTAAAATTGGGTACACATATTTGCTTTCCATCACACTATGATTGTTTTAATAGAAGGCTGTAGTTCCACCAAAATGATTATTTTGTCACATGACATGGATGGCTTACCGATAGCACTACGCTTCAGCTTAGGCATGGACGTGGAGAAGTAACCCAGTAAATAAAATTGCTCAGCACAAGCAAAGTGAATGAGCTTTTTACAAAGTTGGTAATGTTTGTATTAATATTGGCACTGGCGGTCGCATATAATACTCTTAAGTCTGCTATAATTGGAGTTGGTGATAGTTTTGTGAAAGGTTACAATCATTGCGTTTGTTGCACCATTCCTAACGGCATTTCAGAGTGATTAAAACTATCCAAACTTTTGTTAGAAAAATCTTATATTTATTTTCGATCGGTAACGGTTAAAAATTGACCGAGACCGATACCAGAAGTCTCGGTCTTGGTAGGTTTGGTGTTGGTCTCGGTTTTTTGACCGAGACCGCCCATTTCTGCTGTAGTGCGTATTTGATTTATGTATGTTATATTTTTAGATTGTAACAGGCGTCTACCTCGAGTCACGATCTCGTATAAGAAAGCGTGCCAGCTATTCTAATATCAGAATCCGTTTGCATTTTGATAAAAGTATAGAACGGTAAGATCAATTTGTATACATATTGTAAGAAGTTTAACTTAATTTATTTCAAACTGAGTGTACACATCACTAAAAGTATATATAAGAGATCTTCCGAATCCGAATGTTAGTTTTACATTTCTCAGCGGAACTGGATGGTGACCGGATGTATGCATGCAGATTTGCGCACTGCTTAGTATTTAAGTCGTACAAAAGTATTTGTTTAGATTTCATTAGGATAGTATGTAAACCTTGACAATCGCCGAAGATAATAACGAAGGAGATTACGCTTCCGTGGATTATGAAAATCTAAAATACAGCAGATGAATTGAATACCTATTTCAACTATGGCTATTTCACCAATAATATTGCAAAAATTAAAATGGATTTTTCGGTGGCATGTATTTTTCATTTTCCGGTTCCGTTACCGGTAAATTATTCAAGTTCGGGTAAATTGTAATTCTGAGTGCACCCTGATCACAGCAGTTATGCAGAGCATTTTCTTACCCGCCGAGCCGAGAGTACGACCACAGTTTTATAAGTCATGTTGAAGCGTTGTATACTTTAGTTCTGTTTAGTGCAGGCAATAACGAAGGTCCATTTTGAGACCGGAGAAAGAGAATATAAGTTATATTTGGACAGTAAGCCGGTTTCAACAAAAACAATGAAAATAATACGTAAGCGATTCAAGTAAATTGTAATTACAGTTGCACTTTCATATATAGTATACAAATAGACGCAGTAATACCTAAAACCGTGTAGTGGCAAAATTTTAACAAATTACAGCCAGTGATCCTATTAAATTAGCGTGATACGTGATTAAGATGCAACCTTTGTCGAAATATGCAGTTAAATCTCCGGTTCCGATAACTACAAGTTTCAGATAGTTTGAAGTATATACATCTGGCTGTGTTGTGTTAGCGACACCGTTCCAATATATGCCTTAAAATCCTCTATGCATTATGATCATTATCATATAGTCCTACTCTTGCGATTCTTTTAGGATATCGCCTGAAAACAGCGAGTTCATCAAGGTTTGTGCATTATATAATATGTTTCAATTTTGTATAAATCTAAACATGATCTATGCTTATCGCTTTTTTCATTAGTTTGTGTTTAGTACACGACATAAGATATTTTTGTCAAGACATGTCGGGAGTGTTTTCAAGGGTGTAATCATCTGAAAAATTCTTTAGCCTATTCAATTTTGCTACGTTACAGATACTATTCAGAATGTAGACACGAGATGCTAAAATTTCTACATATGCTAATTGTGCTATATAAATAATTTTATTCCGTGTATCTTGCGGATATTTTCGTAATACACGGGCCCGGAATGATTCGTTGTGAAAACCACACGTACTTTCTCGAAACGAAAACTCAGAATCCGACCCCGCACTTTTTGACGAAATTACCCGAACCCGGCTGCAACTCTAGTTATGGTCACCGGATAAAATTAATTTTTCCGATGAGGGGCACAAATTACCGGATAATTGTCCACTACGAACAGATAGTAAGCTGTTTTACAATTGCAGCGTAGTGGTAAAATATTGCTGTTGCGGTTAGTGTTTCGTATGTGTCGAATAAGGGTATTGAAACATACTATTTGAAAAAGCAATCTAAATTTTGTTTGGTCCATAGATCTATATAAGTAATGTTAACAAAAATTCTGACCGTATTAGTGACTTTTAGAATGTTCTGCTACCCGGTGCTCAGCAGTTCTGGTCAACGGCGTTGTTGGTGAAACCCACAGCAACTCCCATACGATTATACAGGTCTTTCTTTAGGTTTTCGCAATAGTGTAATTATTAGTTTCAAATTTTTATTGTAACGTTTTTGTTTTGGATGAGTTTTGCAACTTTGTCTTCATTAATTTTTGTGTGTTTATGCTGTTAATCATATAATCATTTAATACTTATTTTGCGTCCGCGAGTTACGAAATCAAAGATAGATACAGCAACAACTAAGCAATAATTGTGTTTTAAAATTGCGTTCGATATCAGGGGTTGGCGGTCTCAGACCTGACTACCGAGATCGGCCAAGAATAGTCTCGGTCAATTTTTGGTCATCACCGAAAAAAAAGAAAATTTTCAAAATAAATTATTTCTAATGCTTTTTTTTAGTTTTTGTGTTTTTATATAGTTTTTTGTGTTTTCATAGCTTTTTTCTGTTTTTCTGTTTGTATTTATTGTGTAACTATAAAACTTTATAATTTCGGAGGAAAATTTTATTCATCAGCCATCACTTACTTCAGCAATACAGTCATACATTTGCTGAATCCAGAATTTCTGGTCTCGGTTCCAAACCGCGGAGACTAAAAAAAGCGAGACCGACACCAAGCCCTGCCAAATACCAAGACTTGTCGAGACCGAGATCGAGACTCCCATCTCTGTTCAGCATTGTACTTTTCGATAAAGACCACCGATAATCAGGCTATAAGACAATATCACTACATGAAGCATCATTGATTGAAATGTCAAAGCGGATGATTGGTTTTAATGTAAAATACACGGCGAACTTATTTTTCATGAGAAATTTTGTGACGTCAGAAGTTACTGAGCTGTATAGAATTCACATGGTAGTTTCACAATGTTTTAGCTTATGTGCATTTTTTATCAAATAAAACTAAATAGGCGAATAATGTAGAGTTAAACGTGAGTCAAAAGTGTTTTAGAAAATGTATTGACGGTTCTTATTACATTCGGCGATTTGAAAAGCATCCTCACTGTGTAGCCGCATGCAAAAGTATAACGAAATGTGGCGAAGTTACAGTGCCTGATCAACATTTATATGTAAGTCGTTATTGTCTAGAGTATTATTACATTTTATAAATTAGTTTATATTTTAATCAATTCTGTTTTTGCTGCAAAATCATTATAACATTTAAACTCATTGCACGAACTGTTATATTATATTAATTTCAGCAGTGTCGTTTCTGTAATGGTTCTTCTCCTTCCTCTTGTTCTCGATCGGGACCAATAGACGGCTACGGCGTCCCACATACCGACTTTGTTTTGTATGTGTCAGTCATAGATAGTCCGCGCTGCCATGGTCGTGACACCGTTGCATATGCTGCACACTGCCAGCAGGAAAAAGTATTGGACAGGTAGGTGTAGGTGACAGTTATGACTTGTGGAATGCGGTTGGTGGAGTTAGTTTAACGGTATACAAATCTCATTCGCATTAATTTTATTGGATTTTATATTGTGTTTCAAACGTTATGGTATAGTCTGCTCTTTTAGTTTATGTTAGGTCTGGTACGTGTTACACGTTATTTGTACTTCTGCGATACCATTCTGCAATCAGATGAATCAATCACAAAAACAAAGAGGATATTACGTTGACATTTATTCTGGCGTACCATTTTAAGTTTCGTATGTTTATTCTGTTCAAACTTATGTTTTCTTGAAATAAACGCTTCGTTTTTTACAACCAATTGGCTGGATATTAAAACTGATTTATTTTCGGATATATTACAGGCCTATTGCTGGTCATGTGAATCTTTGCCCTCAAGCGATTTCAACTAAACAACGGGACCGAGAAATTCTTTTTTCTACTGTCAAGCATGAAATTTTGCACGCTTTCGTAAGTTTATATTTTGTTTGCTTATATTGCGGGCAAACTAATTTGTAAAGCCATATGGCTCTGAAGTGGCAGTATCCCGATTACTGCTTGACTTTGGGCATCTTGTATTCTTGATTAAAGAATGTAAATAACTTACCGCTGTTATATTTTTCAAGAAGCTCGGAACAACTTTTAGAATCATATGCATTCTGAGATACTGAATAAAATGTTAGTGACTGTTCTAATGGTTATCTAATGTTAGCATGAATAGTAAATCAAATTTAGTTAAACTTTGCGCTGACTTTACTTCATTGCTATAACTTGTTTTAGGGATTTTCTGCTGGTTTGTATGCATTTTTCCGCGATGACGATGGAAACCCATTAACGCCGCGTAATATCAATGGAAAACCACATACGCTAAACAAGGAAAAGTGAGATTTGATTCATTTTATGCATAGAAAGTTTGAATATTGACAACGTTTATTTTTCTTCAGCATACAGTTTGTCGCTTCTGAGCAAGGTGCAAAACAGCACAGAATTACACTAGAATTGAAACAAAAAATTAATACCGGAATCGGAATCGCAACTAAATTTTCTGTAGGGATGTGCGACCTCATCAAAAACCGAGACCGACGTAACTACCGAGTCCGAGTCTTGTGGCTTTAGGTCAGTTTTGGACCTTTGCCGGAAATAAAAATAATTTTTTTTCTAGCAAAAGTATTGAATATATTTTGAGCTTTCGTGTTGCTCTGGCATAACAAATTGTTGTATCTGCTTCGAATTGCCGGTTCATGTATCATATAAAATTCCCATCAAAAATCTACAAATGCAATATAGTCATCCGTTTATTGTTAACTTTGAGTAGAAAACTGGAACTTTTTACATTGGTTTTAGTTTGAAAACTATCGAGGCTGAGAAAAACGAGACCGATACCAGCCAAATACCGTGACTTGCTGACTTACATTTATGTAGTGCGCGCTAAATCAATATCTGTGTCACAGTGCATGCCATTTTCTCTCTGTGATAATATGCATGCCACATATAAAGAAATGTGACCTTGAGAATCATTGACATAAGCAGTTAGTTGTTATGAAATTTTATGTAGTAATATGGGTGACAAACGCTGAAAAATTACGATTCTGATGATACCTGGAATCGGAATTCCAGTTGCACCCTGCTTCATAGATATTTATAGACATGCAGTAACTTTAGTTTGTATGGAATGAGATGGACCGTCGAAAAGACTGTGTTCGAAAAAAATATTGTTGAACGTGAATTGTGCAAGTTAAATTTTGTCATTAGTGTTTATTCGCTTCTGCAATATTGTAATTTGGATTCATGTGTCGTGCTTGTACATACACTGAATCGTATAATATCTTTTTTGTATAGATAACGCATCTTGGTTTGCTGAATATTGATACTTTTGCATTTTTGTGAATTGTTTCAACTAAAAAACTGTAAAAATATACGAAGGAGACAAAAGCATTTCAGGTTCTTGTACGATTTACTTCACTAGTTTTCGAAATTTTCAAATTTGGATATATACATTAGGATTAGGCTTTAGTTTAAATTAGTATGGGGGAACCTACAAGAGGCATTTAACATTTTTCTATACTATATGCATATCTCATTGGATTTTTTTTCAATCTTAATATTTGGCTTTTTGTTTAATTTTGTATGCGTATGCTTTAAAATGAGCTGTAAAGGCCGATGTGTGTATTGTCTGTTCACTTCAGTTGTCCGCAAACTACATTCAACTTGTTCATGTTATGTAATATCTTAATTCGTAAGTATATTTATCATGTGTCTTCGTTTTCAATCAATCATATTATATTATTATTATTATTATTCGTCTTCTTACGTAAACTATTTTTATAAAATTGTAAAATTGCGGGAGTTTTTGTTTCGCTATGCGATTTTGAGATTGGATTTGTGTCAATGTTTAGTTTTTTTGAGGTGTAATTTATGCAAAATTGTGTACTTTGTTTCGCTTTATCCCCACGAGGTTAACATACATAATAAGGGTATTTTTATAAATTTAGTATAGAACAATCTTTGAAGAATCGAAAAACATGAAATGATGGATTTAAATTGCAACCACAACATGCAATGAGGGAGGTGACTAAAGCGCAGTATTGGTGACCGTGTGATGCTGTTGTATGTATGCAGTTTAAATGTTCTCAAGTGCAAGAATATGAATACCGATAAAAGGTAGTACGGCAAATTCCCGTAACTGGCCAATGTGGTTGCAATACTTGCAAAATTGGGTCTGTAATTTATTCAAACAAATTTAGCATTTATACTAGGGATGTACCGATTAATCGGCATCGGTAATAATCGGCAGTTTTCGTGAGTATCAGCATCGGCATCGGCACTGCAAAAAAATTGCCGATTCTTTGCCGATACTTTTTGCACATAACAGTCAGTTTGAATGCTATCAATTTCATTTCTGGGCGCATATCAGTGGTGTCCGGTCAGGAAAACTGACGTTTTTCTTGTGGTTGTGTTTGAAAAAATGAATTGAAATGAACCGTTCGTCTAAAATTATAATCGTTTACGTTGGTTAGGGTTTAAGTCTTCATATAATGATGTAATGTAGTATTCTATCTGTTTGTTAACCATGGTGTAGTAAAGTTGGAATCGGCATCGGTTTGGCATCGGTTCGGCATCGGCAAAATTTCAAAATAAAAATCGGCATCGGCAAAAATTTTGGTATCGGCACATCCCTAATTTATACTACACTTGTCGTGGGGGCGATCGGGTATGAATAAAACGCGGTGGAATAAAACTAACTTTGATATATTGTCAGTATGTTGTATTGTGTTTCTGAAAGGACAGCTACCGATGAACCGCATCCACTATTTAGATGCTAAACAATACTCGAAAAGTAATTACTTGGAATTAAACACGGTTAGGGCAGAGTTAGGCTGACGGCCGTGCTTAGCGCCCTCCTGCTCGCTAGGGAACCAGGCCTAATAAGTGTGCTGCGTTGATGAACCAAATCTTTTTTTAATTACTTATTAACTCCGCTGGAACCAGAAAATGACTTTTTGACAAGTATGAATACATATGTCAGGTTTCTAGCTCGCTTCGCTCTCGGAAATTCTTCGCAACATGTCGCACCTGTACTAAAGGTATTATAGGAAATGAGCCTAAGCATTTTAGTCCGAAGGGAATGTGAGTATCTTTGCGCAATTCTGGGCATCGGATCCTGCGCCGAATGTAAGCAAACTAAATTTGTTTCTGACTTAGTACTATAATTGCGTTTGGTTTCTTGCTTTTTTCGCGTAAGAGACCCTTGATTCGCCACTGCCAAAGGACGTCGACTTTTTGGTTTGGGGGTGCGTGCAATTCTAGGCTTAGCTCTGATTAGGCGTTGTCTTAAATTTAGTCTCTGGGTTAGGTTTGGAAAACCGAAAACATACCGTATTGTGAGGTGGTTAAGTTTTGAATTCTGTCAAATCAGCACTGTTGCAGTGAGAAAGTAAAATTAAGTTTATCTGATAAATACGTAAGCCTATTTTCACGGTTTTTACTTTTTCACATTGTTCTCGGCAATTATACTGAGTTTTAATGCTAGTGCAGTTGTTGTTGAAATATATATTACAATATATCGTTGTAGGTGTTTTTGAGTTGTGGCTAAGGTTTCTTTTTGATTTTGTTTCAATGCAATATATATTATTGAACTAAATTGCAGTAATGCAAGCGTGTACATTTCTGGACGCAAGAAGTATGTTTTGTTGCGTACAGCAAAATATATATTTGCAGATTCGTAAATTTTGATGCGTATCTTGTATGTTCATATGCGTGTCGAGCGAAGTGGTTGCATATTTTATCTTATATCAGTGTTTGGAAATCGTGGTGTGAAGGAAGTAGTGCAATCTTTTGTTGAAGATGTCCGCTTTTTTACACGTTTACGAGACACGTGAACATGTGACACTTGGTGAACAGAATATTTTTATGAAACTTTTATATATTTACATCAGAGTTCGGAGGTATTCACAGTAGTCCAGTAAACTATTTAATATGTATATATAACATATAATACGTATATTTAGCAGGGGCGTATATAAGGGGAGATATCGAAATTTGATCACAAATGAGGAACGAAGGGACTTACAGGTTTTAGAATAACCGGCTACCAGCTGGATCCCATATATCACAACAATTTTTCTTGCGTAGTACGTTAGCGCGCAGAAAGTCTAGATGAAAGCATACGGCCAATGTTACTTTTAGGGGCGTAACAGTAGATTAAGCGTATTCCTAAGCCTAAGCGTTGCAAAGATGTGTTCCTAAGCCTAAGCCGAAGCCTAAGCAAAAATCAAGAATCTAAACCTACTCATTTATAGGCACACTAGAAAGCTGGACGCACTTAAAGTAACATGCGACAGATGAAAGCATACCATCAAGTGTCGTTAGTTTGGTGTCTTTCAGAGCCTACTATCAATGGAGCGACAAAGTGGGTCGAGTTGTGACGCGTAAAAACTGGTGGACAATGAACGGGCCAGTGGAACATTCCGTACATATGATTGTGACAAAACGAGTACAGGTATACCTAATATAATCTTTACTGAAGAAACGCATGCAAGTATTGATCACTTCTATTATCATTACTTTATGCATTTTAAAATGGAGCAAATTCACAAACAAATGGAAAATATGTAGGTTAACAAATATCTTTTTTTCAACTTTGTTCAAAACGGTAGTCGCCGTCGCTTTGTTAGCTAACTGCTAATTTAAGGTTTATCGTCAACGTTTGAGGAATGTTACACTAATTAGTGAAGAAATATTGCAAATGGCATGGTTCTAAATTCAGATTCTGTTTATTGAGCGAAGCGAAACTCCGAGCGAAGATCGGAGTTTCGCGAAGCGTTTTATGTTTTGTACTTGGGGGTCAAAGATGGATGTCCGTCTATCCGTCTGTCCGTCGGAAAAGAATCTCAGGAACGGCTGAACCGATTTTGATAAACTTTTTTTTGTTTGAAAGCCAATTATCCTGGAGTGTTAACCTCGCATTGGGGTTTCAAAATTTTAAGCCGTTTATTAGCTACAGGCTAATTTGCATAATTAACTAAGCCTAAATTAGGACTTTCCACAATATTTCACTAATTATTACAGTTAGTAGCAATCTAATTTTAGCATTAAAGGGTTTTTGTGACAAGACAAAACTATGACTTTTTAATTTATTTCAATAATTATTAGGGTTTACTGAAGGTTTTTGGGTACGAGGAATCTGAATAAATTGTTTACAAATCTCCGCAACCGATTATCGAATAGTTAGCTAATAGCTAAATTGCATATTAGCTTAATTGACAAGACAAAATTAGGACTTTTTAAATTATTTCAATAATTATTACGGTTTACTGAAGGTTTTTTGATGCGAGCAATCTGAATAAATTGTTTACAAATGTCTAAAACCGATAATTTAGTAGTTAGCTATTAGATAATTTGGATATAAGCATAATTGATAAGCCTAAATTATGCGTTTTTACAATGTTTGACTAATTATTAGGGTTACAAGCAATCTAATTTCAGCAATAATGGGTTTTCGGGTGCGAAGAATCTGAATAAATTCTCTACAAACCTTTAAAAGCGATTATCGAATAGTTAGCTAATAGCTAATTTGCATATTTGCTTAATTGACGAGAAAAAATTATGACTTTTTAAATGATTTCAATAATTATTAGGGTGGCTGAAGGGTTCTTGGATGCGAGGAATCTTAGGAAATTGCTTAAAAACCTCCAAAATCGTTAAATGAATAGTAAGCTAATAACTAATTTGCATATTACCTTAATTGCTTACGTGCGTTCGAGCTTCGCTCAATAAATGTAGTCCCACTACGACTGGTATTTAAATGTGACACCGCTTTTTTGTACTGGTCATACTCTTCTCAAGAGAATGTTGAAAGATTTCGACTGGTCGCACACATTATAAGTTTGTTATTTTAGGCAGAGGTAAGAAGACATTTTAACTGCTCTTCGCTGGAAGGCGCGGAACTTGAAAATCAAGGCAAAGAAGGCACCGCTCTAACTCACTGGGAAAAGCGAGTTTTTGAGGTAATCCATTATTCTCAACGCTGAACGTTACGTACATCAGTTGCCTCGGTTAATATTGCCGGATGTGAGTGATCCAATTGTATCGATTACGTGCTGTTATGATGTTGTCTGTTGTGTTTGTGGTCAGATTGATGTAGGAAAGGGTGTACTGTTGACAAAAATTACTTTTGCATTTGAATGTTGATGGAAAATTTTTTTGATATGTGTTTAAGTTTCAGCTATGAATGTTTTATGGTTCATAAAATACACAATTTTTCACCACTTAATCAGCAGTTTTCGAGGTTTTACAGAAAATTGTTGTTTTTATTAGAATGAAGCCATGACTGGCACGCATACTCAGAATCCGGTATACTCTCGCCTCACTCTTGCCTTAATGGAAGATACTGGGTAAGTGTAGATTGACCAGTCTGCCGTTTTTGGCTTGTTTTCTTAGTATGATACTTTCATTTCATGAGAGCCAATCAAAATAATGTCGTGTTTTATTACCAAGATTAAATCCTTGAAAGAGTTACGAATTATGGTAATATTTTCATTCATATTCTTAATTTTCATCCGTTGAAAAATTCTATATATTTTCATTTCTTGAAATTCCGCTGTATCCTGTCCTGGCCGCTACAGCTAATCACTAATATGGAAATGTATACAACTGGCCATACGTAACATACAGGTTATTAATTTGATAGGATCTTTTGTGTAGTTTTTGAGATTCTGTTTAGTTCTTTAGTTCCGGAAATTTAAATTTTTCACTTGGAATCTGTTTTAAAATTTGTACCATTTTAACAATATACGAAATTTTCTAAATCTAATAAACACGAGTGCATAGTGTTTTGCTAATTATTAGCATTTTATTTTCATTTTTACACAGATGGTATCGCTCAAATTATGATGTCGTTGAACCACTTCATTGGGGCCGAAATTTAGGATGTGAATTTGTAATGGGAAGTTGTGGCGGATGGATTAATTGGCGACAGAAACGGTAAATGTTTCAAGCGGTAACAGAAGAACTCTACATACATAAGTCAATTCTGTACATTAAGAATAATTATATATATGTATATATATATTTTGCATTCACACTGGTTAAAGTGTGAATTGGTGGGCATCGGATTTTCATATCCCGATGTCCGGCAATTCATACCAGATTTATTCGAACATCGGTATATTCCGGGATATCCTGATATCCGAAATCAAATTTTCTATGTCAGATGTGTGAATTTTTTGGTTTATCAGATTTCTGAACTTCAATTTTTGTTCGTTACGCTCTTCATTTAATTCTTAGATCCCACTAAAGCTGCCTTGAGATGTAAAACGATCGCTATGAGCGTAAAAAAGCCATCAACTCTAAGATGGTTGTTTAGAGCAGTGAAGCCCATCGCAACACCAAAAGCCATCTGCTTAATTTTCAAGTAATACATGTTTACGTTACCCTCCTGAATTACGCTGGTTTTATTTCCTTTCGTATGCTTTGAACCACTGCAACACAGATATTTTTATACCACACTACCCTTAAACTGTGCTCTTACGACCCAAAATTTACGAGACGCTTTGAAATAATTTGCGTATCTATGCTTACATCAGTGTAAAAGATACAAAATACTGATACGCATGGCCAGAATTTAAAATCTAGATTAGTACACGGAAACGATCTAAAAATGGCGTTCATAATTAGCTTTGATAACATGTTACATCTTTGAGCTTTAATTAAGATGCTTAAGGTGAGTTGAGCAGAAAGTGATTTATTAGTAAGAGTTTTCTCCATATGTTTCATGTCAGGATATTCGGTACCCATCTAATAGTGTGGATATAGTTTATGAGAATTATCAGGTTCTATTATTTTCTAAAGTGCTCGTTTTATGGATAGCTGCAAAACTTTTGTTTTACTAACTTCCCTCATTTGTGTTTTTAGATGTTGATTCTCATATATTTTGTTTTAGGAACTTATCGCCGTCTCCATTTTGCACTCAAGTGAAAGCAACGCGCGACTGGCAGTACGCGCGAACAACGTGCACCGATGCTCGAGATTCTGTGGCATTGTGCAATCTGGTAAAATACAAAACTGATCTCGCTCCTGAATATCAGGTAGATTATAGTAAAGAAAAATAAAAAAGGCATTTAGTATTGGGCTGATTATATTTGATTTGATTAATGTAATACATAAGTCAGTTCAATCATTGCGTTATGGTTTTTATGTGTCGAATGTTAGACTTAGATTGTCGCTACTTTTTGATAATTCTTCATGCCGCGACAATAATCATTTTCCGTTTTCACTCGCATGACTTATTTTTTAGAATTATGCCCATTTGGATCATGTCATGCACTCGGAACGTTCGAAATACGGTGGATCGGTCGAACTTGCTGACTATTGCGCTTATAATCAGGTAAGGGTTAACACTTTTGTTGTTTAAAGTTTTCTTTTTTGTGTTTTTTTTAATTCGAATGGTTACCGGTTTTGCAAAAGTTCTTTGTAGGAACATATTTTGCTGTTTGAGGCTGTGAAATTTTTGTTTAAGCAGCAAAATTTTCGTTTTGTATTACGCAGTAGGTTTTGTACAGGTTTTGTACTTGGTATGAAACGATGCGTTGGAAATTGCGCTCATTGTGTCTATAGTTTATTGACTAATTATGGGAAATCTCCGAATGACTTGCGTATTATAGTGTACTGGTATTGCGTGTGTTCCAGGAGTTTGAATGGAAATCGGGATCAAATGACAATGACGATTTAAAATACGAAAAGAAAAATAACGACAGAAATTCTAGCAGCTTGGGACACAACTCATCGAGACAGCGAAGCTCAAAATCATCTAGAGTTAAACGAGACTCGCGCTGTGAATTGAACGAAAATACACCTGGTAAGTTGGAGGTCGATCTGGCTTGAACAGCGTTGCAGAATGTGATGCCAATATAATGCTGTTAAGCTTGCCTTAAGAATGGAAGTTTAGAAAATATAATACGCAATTAGACGCATGCTTTTAAGCGACTTATGAAAGAGATGAAGTACGCTCAGAGGTTAAATTTGATGTTTTTCTGGTGTGGAGGAATTGATTTCTATAAGCATGAAAGTTCGCAGAATAAAATTGGCGACCGATATGCTCTCAACGAGCAATGAAAGAGGCAAGTGAAAGAGGTAGGAAGTACATTCAGAATTACAGCTGATTTGGAATCATTTTGTTGACTCATTTTCGAAAATGTCTTCCTGGTAATAAAGCCACTGATTCCGCTATGCGTCGTTCAGGTATTAATGAAGGGGTTAAGTGTCGAGGTGTAATGAATGTAGTTGCTGACACTGCCAAGTGTTAGGGAGGGAATTGACTCAATAATTTTATGGAAAACAAGAAAACCTTTTGGCCGCCTCCATTGCAAGATATTGTAGAAGGTGCATCTAGTAATTAACAATACTTCCATCATTGAAGTTGAACAGAAAACAGCAGGACTCATTGGACTGGAGCGAAGTTCTTTTACAATTTTGTGTACGCGTTTTAAATTTAAAGTCAAACTAGTTTCCTTTGTAATGTTTTTGCGTTTTATTAGTGTTTGTACTTTAGCCAAAGAACTCAATGCTGCCTTAGAAACGTATGGTCCAAATTCACGCTGCTTTCATCAAACAAAAGAATGGACACTTCGTCGATGCGGGTATAAACGGACGTATCAACATTACGGTGCCGGATGTTATGAGGTACAACACAAGGCTCGACCTGTATAATATTGTATTGGCTGGAATTCGTACATTGATTCAGGAACCAAAACAGTGTTACGGCGTAATTTTCCCAACATCGAAAAAAATACGCTAGCCACCTCGTAGTTTTTCGCTCTCAGAAAAAATACACCGGTTACTTTATAATTACCCCTGCTACGGTGTACTTCTTGGTCATGTACGTCCCTCCGAAAACGTTCAACATTCTTTCTATTTTAAAAATGTATTCTTTTGTTTCTAAAGCCTTGAAAATTGAATTGATTTTTCAAGAAGGTTAAGATCCAGAAAATGCAGTTTTTTTACGAGGAAATCAACAGCGGAAACACCGATGCTCTCTATTCGTCATATTTCTTGAGACTGCTTTTCACTGAGTTAGCCAGCTGAAGATTAGTTGTGTAATTATTTTACGGGAATTTAATTATTCCAATACTGAACAAGTAACTATACTTTCGGCATGAAACGTTGCAAAATTTTGCGTTTATCTCAGTAATGCACTCGCCCACAGCATTTCAACCAAATTAAGCTTAAACAAAATGACAATTCTGTCAAACAAGATGTAGTTAACTTTGTAAATTTTTGATACAAGTTTTATATAAAGTAAGTTTATTGACGATAAAGCAATAGTGCGGTAAGATTATGTTTATTGACTTAGTATTTATAGATTATTGAGAAGTCAAAATCACCATATTAAAGCTAAGTTTTTGTGTCAAGAATTGAAACAATTTTGCCTCGTAAAGAATTGTGCCGCTGTAACTTTTTCGGAGAAAATCATACAGGGAAAATGTACACCGCGGCTGGTGGTTGAATTACGCCGTAACTGGTGTAATTTTTCCAAGGGGAAATTACGCGATCTAATTTTTCCGGGAAGAGAAATTACGCCGTAGCAACCGAAATATTTTTGCCTCCTTATTTCATATAGTAAATGGCCAATTAAAGGTAATCTTTTCTTTTGAGCAATTCTTGTTTCGAAACTAATTTCCGGGAAGCATGTTCTACGTGCATGTTCTTTTACGAAACCATTTGACTTCTGTTTTGCCAGTTTTGCCGAAATCTATTAAACTATGTAATAAAACCCAATCAAAGACCTACAACTAGCCATAATTCCTACTAAGACACATCAGACGGGACAACAATATTTACGGCGTTGTCTGAAAATCAGTTAAGTGAACAACCTTGCTGTTAAATAATGTTAAGGAAAAGACGTTACTGTTAAATAATGCTAGGTGGAAGATGTTGTTGTTAAAATAATACTTTTCTCTAAACAATTTTTGCCGCATGGTAAAATCTATCGGATCATGGTAATAAAATCTAAATTATTTGATGAAATAATTTTAGTCCCGTTATTTGCGTGCTGCAAAGATTATGCGGTTGTTTTTAAAATATGGTCAATTCATCGTTTGTTTATAGTATAATTCATTTTAGTTTGAATGCATTGAGGGATTGCTATGGCTTGATTTGCTCAACGGTACTGGCAAATATCCCTGTTATTCTCCAAATCAGCCAGTATTTATCAGTCGAGTGTATAACGGATGGTTGCATGAGGGTACGATATTGTGCCCTGCTTGCGAGGAACTTTGTCCGGTAAGAAACCTATACTATTCACATCGCCGATTTGCTTTGGTCTTAAAATGATAAAGTTAAATTGCTCTTTGGGTCCTAACGCTGCTAAAGTATTTCATGCAGATGTCCTATTTGCTGAGATCAATTGCTAGGACCAGATGAGTGTTTTGCCTGAACAAAACGCAAAATTTGCGTTTTATGTTAGATCGCTGATTGGCTCAGATCAATGACGATTTTTGGTTCGTGTGCAATGTTGGTTTTGGGAATACTTGTATGCAGTATCCATTTGTATTGCCATTTTGACGTTTTGAGGTACCGTTGTAGACGCTCGTTGAGTAGCGCGCTACTGGGCATTAAATGTATATGCGGTATAACGCTGACTAGTGTACACTACGGACCATCTCGTTCTCCTAGCGGCAAGAAAGTGAATGAGTAAATGTAAATCACATTTGCCGTGTCCTCGGATTGTTCAAAGCGGAGACAGCAGGAGAGAGACACAGCGGGAACAGTTTTTGCCATTTTTGCACCTTTTCTACATTCTAAATGTAAAGCTTAGCGAGTGAGCTACACCGATCCCAATGCACGTTTGCTCTGACCAGACAGTGAAAATATATCGAGCAGATTATGCACATTCTGAAATATATAAATTCCAGCGTAAAAGTGGTTGTTTTTTTATTTTTCCGCTCAAGCTGAAACTTTTCTCCTCCACATTGAAAAATTTGTTTAATGTTGGGTTCTCAAATCGATCTACCGCGCCAGAGACCCAAGCAGCATGGGGGACTGCTGCACCACAAGCCCCCCTTTCACTAAACGATTTTCATACTGTAGCGCTGAAAACAAAGTTATATTCTTGATATAAATTTTAGCTGTTCCAGTAGACATTTGCTTAGTGAGGTGTGCTAATGCACGACAGCCCCTCCCACATCCTGCTTTCGCGTCCTTGAAATCAAGAGAGGCACTGAGGCCCGGTAGTCCGCTGAGAATATAATGCTGGAAAATATTTCCATGTGTTAGTTTTCGTGTAGGTGGAGAAAGTAAAGTGTCCCTAGCCTACGCGCTTGAGATTTTTGTGCAGTTACATCATATATGATATATTATATAAATGATTCTTATGTAGTACATTTATTGTATAATATGTGCGTAAGCAGGAGTGTTTTGAGCACTGGTTGGCCTTCGATGCACTCTGCACTCCCGTTTGTTGTTACACGGGGAGAACGAGACGGCTCATACCTTATAACTTGAGCCACAAAGCTTTAGGTTGCAAATATTAAATAGTTAAAATTTTGCCTGCATAGTATTATTTTGTTGTAACCTTTGTATTCTTGTGTGATGTTTTAACAGAATAATGTTTCAGGTCTGCAAGCAAGCTAAAGAATTTCCGTATCGTGTCGGCGATCGTAGGCTGCCTGTGCCGTGTTCGTCTCACAAAACAACGCCTATTGTTCACATCACTATTTTACAAATTTTTATTCTGCTTGTATATGTTTATAGAGCTGTGGTTAATGTTGCAATATTATGATGATCAGTAATCTGTGATATTAAATGTTGGTTGAGTGTTTTAATTTTAATACGTCGTGCATCTACCATGTTAAACAAGTAAATTGCGTAGCTAGTTATCCTGTCGCATGTATAAAAATATTGCTAAGCGACTATCCGCTTGCGGACTCTTATTGATTGAGACTCAAATATGGACCCCTCTTATTCGGATTACTGGACGGCTGTACATTTTGGCTGAGAAAAACTATATATCACTGGGAAAATGGGACAGGTTTGTTTCGGGAAAATGGGCCAACTGCAAACTTTAGCTGGGAAAACAGGAAAATGGGACAGCTGCAAATTTTAAATGGGCAAACGGTAAACATGGACAGCGATATATTTTCACTGGGAAAATGGAACAGGTTTGTTTCGGAAAAATTGGACGGCTGTAAATTTTCACTGGGAAAACAGAAAAATAGGAGTTGCAAATTCTCAACTGGAAAATGGCAAACGGAAAAATGGGGCAGCTGCAAATTTTCTCAGGGAAACGGGAAAATAGGACCGATATATTTTCCCTGAAAAATGGGATAGGCTTGTGTTGGGCAAATGTGAAAATGAGTACAAATTTTCGCTGGGAAAAGTGGACGAAGAGTGGTAGAAAGTTTTCGTCACAAATCAAATTGATTTCAGACTACAAAATTTGGTAGATTGTGGGAGGAGAACAAAGATTTTCGTACTTGGGGTACACCCACGCCCACCAGTCACTCTCCTGTCCAGGGTGCAACCGGAGGTGAAGAATACCGGAGCCGGAGGTCAACGAAACTTGCCGGAGCAGGTGAGGCAATAGGTAGTGAAAATAATGGTTAATTAGTTAATTTAAGCCAATATCTGCAATAAAGTTTTTAAGTTGTTTTGTGTTACGCTAATTTTCTGCGAAATATCGAAAATTCTTTGAAAATTGTAACAAAACTAAAACGAAAAGCGCTAAACAGATAATTTTTGCAAAATTATGCAAAATTTTACTACCGAAATCGCATGAACCTCCAAACATTCGTTGTTGGGGTGTGCCCGCGCCCACCTTACTACCCTTTGTACATACAGACTCAGCAAATTTTCTTAACAATTCAAACTTTTCCGACTACAAAATGTTTTAGATCAATGGAGTGGAACGAAGATTCGAATTTGGGGTGCGCCCACCTGTCTCTCTCCCCTCTGTATTTTACTTGCGGCCTTGATAACCGCCCCAGCTGGTATTAAAGCGCATCAACAGTCAACACAAACTTTTGGGAGTGCTTGTTGATGCTAACAGCTTTATAAAACTGCGGATTTTTTCGTTCAGAACACAGGTGTATATACTTGAAAATAATGTCAGAACGACGCGATGTGGCATGGATCGAAAAATTAATTTTAATCACTGTCTAGCCAAAGTCTATTTGGAGTTGGCTCGCAGCAATATATGCTTTCTTTGGGAAAATGGGGAGCTATATATTTTCACAGGGTAAGCGGGACAGCAGTATTTTTGTTGAGATTAATTTTATCACTCTATGCGCTCGCAAGGACCTTAAGCAGGGTAGGGGTTGCTGCCCACCAAGTCCTCGCGCTATTAGCGATCTGGTTAAACAGCAAAAACAACAACAAAGTTTAATGATCTTCACGCGCACAAACAGGAGTTGCAAATGCTGCTCTCCGCTACGGCACTATTGCTGTACCACGGGAAAACGGGACACCCCTGAAACTATGGGTCAAAATTTCAAAATTTTGATGAATTAAAGGCAGGGTGCACGGGGATTCCGGTTCCAGTAGTAAAATCCGGTATTTTTCTCCGGAATTTTCCTGTATTTTCGGTTTTAAAAATATTTCTCATTTGAAAACTTAACAAAAATTAACATATTCTAACTTATTTCTCTAAAATTGTCCGTGCGTGTATTTTTGAAATTTTCAATTTGTAAAATACTCCATAGTTTATCAGATGTTTCCATCTACTGCATTTGTTTCAGGATTTTGGCATTCTAAATGGTGTGCTTACAGCATTAAAAGCGATAAAATAACGTTAAAAACAAATTTTTCGGTAACAAGTATATTTCTTTATTTTCCGGTTCCGGTATTTTTCACTTTCCGGTTCTGGCGCCGGTATTTTATTATTCCGGTTGCACCCTGATTAAAGGTAAAGGAATGCTAGATATACATGTCAGATTTGATGTCGAATTGTAGCGGAATGGCAATTTCACGACTCGTTTCAGATACCAGATATTAATGCAATATGACTGGCCAGCCTCGATTTAAAGATAGTAAACTGAAAATTTTTCGCTTAAAATACCGCATATCGAACAGTTTTCTGACAAACCATTTGCTACTGGCTACAGGCGCATGCCGCGTGCTTAAAACATTCAGAGTCTGTTCGTGTGAAATCTGAACGAAACTTGAGAAAGCATGGCTTAGTCTGTCGATTTTACGGTACATCAATCAACAGTAGTACTTGTTTACGGGTTAGACAGTTGCGTTCTAAATTTCATTTTTACTAAGGAAAAAATTGACGTGTTCTTGCTACAACTGGTGGTTTCTGGTCCTGTCGTATCTCCACAAGTACATATATTGCTGAACATGACACCAGATCCATCATCAATGTTTGAGTGGAGTTCTAAATTTCATTTTTACTAAGGAAAAAATTGACGTGTTCTTGCTACAATTGGTGGTTTCTGGTCCTGTCGTATCTCCACAAGTACATATATTGCTGAACATGACACCAGATCCATCATCAATGTTTGAGTGGAGTTCTAAATTTCATTTTTACTAAGGAAAAAATTGACGTGTTCTTGCTACAATTGGTGGTTTCTGGTCCTGTCGTATCTCCACAAGTACATATATTGCTGAACATGACACCAGATCCATCATCAATGTTTGAGTGGAGTTCTAAATTTCATTTTTACTAAGGAAAAAATTGACGTGTTCTTGCTACAATTGGTGGTTTCTGGTCCTGTCGTATCTCCACAAGTACATATATTGCTGAACATGACACCAGATCCATCATCAATGTTTGAGTGGAGTTCTAAATTTCATTTTTACTAAGGAAAAAATTGACGTGTTCTTGCTACAATTGGTGGTTTCTGGTCCTGTCGTATCTCCACAAGTACATATATTGCTGAACATGACACCAGATCCATCATCAATGTTTGAGTGGAGTTCTAAATTTCATTTTTACTAAGGAAAAAATTGACGTGTTCTTGCTACAATTGGTGGTTTCTGGTCCTGTCGTATCTCCACAAGTACATATATTGCTGAACATGACACCAGATCCATCATCAATGTTTGAGTGGAGTTCTAAATTTCATTTTTACTAAGGAAAAAATTGACGTGTTCTTGCTACAATTGGTGGTTTCTGGTCCTGTCGTATCTCCACAAGTACATATATTGCTGAACATGACACCAGATCCATCATCAATGTTTGAGTGGAGTTCTAAATTTCATTTTTACTAAGGAAAAAATTGACGTGTTCTTGCTACAATTGGTGGTTTCTGGTCCTGTCGTATCTCCACAAGTACATATATTGCTGAACATGACACCAGATCCATCATCAATGTTTGAGTGGAGTTCTAAATTTCATTTTTACTAAGGAAAAAATTGACGTGTTCTTGCTACAATTGGTGGTTTCTGGTCCTGTCGTATCTCCACAAGTACATATATTGCTGAACATGACACCAGATCCATCATCAATGTTTGAGTGGAGTTCTAAATTTCATTTTTACTAAGGAAAAAATTGACGTGTTCTTGCTACAATTGGTGGTTTCTGGTCCTGTCGTATCTCCACAAGTACATATATTGCTGAACATGACACCAGATCCATCATCAATGTTTGAGTGGAGTTCTAAATTTCATTTTTACTAAGGAAAAAATTGACGTGTTCTTGCTACAATTGGTGGTTTCTGGTCCTGTCGTATCTCCACAAGTACATATATTGCTGAACATGAAAAAAAACACCCACCACAAAACACCAGATCCATCATCAATGTTTGAGTGGAGTTCTAAATTTCATTTTTACTAAGGAAAAAATTGACGTGTTCTTGCTACAATTGGTGGTTTCTGGTCCTGTCGTATCTCCACAAGTACATATATTGCTGAACATGACACCAGATCCATCATCAATGTTTGAGTGGAGTTCTAAATTTCATTTTTACTAAGGAAAAAATTGACGTGTTCTTGCTACAATTGGTGGTTTCTGGTCCTGTCGTATCTCCACAAGTACATATATTGCTGAACATGAAAGATCCATCATCAATTTAATCTAAATTCATTACAAAAAAAAACTACCCCCAAAGAAAAACCCACCAGATCCATCATCAATGTTTGAGTGGAGTTCTAAATTTCATTTTTACTAAGGAAAAAATTGACGTGTTCTTGCTACAATTGGTGGTTTCTGGTCCTGTCGTATCTCCACAAGTACATATATTGCTGAACATGACACCAGATCCATCATCAATGTTTGGGGAGAAAAAAGAAAACCCCCACCACCCCCAGTGGAGTTCTAAATTTCATTTTTACTAAGGAAAAAATTGACGTGTTCTTGCTACAATTGGTGGTTTCTGGTCCTGTCGTATCTCCACAAGTACATATATTGCTGAACATGACACCAGATCCATCATCAATGTTTGAGTGGAGTTCTAAATTTCATTTTTACTAAGGAAAAAATTGACGTGTTCTTGCTACAATTGGTGGTTTCTGGTCCTGTCGTATCTCCACAAGTACATATATTGCTGAACATGACACCAGATCCATCATCAATGTTTGAGTGGAGTTCTAAATTTCATTTTTACTAAGGAAAAAATTGACGTGTTCTTGCTACAATTGGTGGTTTCTGGTCCTGTCGTATCTCCACAAGTACATATATTGCTGAACATGACACCAGATCCATCATCAATGTTTGAGTGGAGTTCTAAATTTCATTTTTACTAAGGAAAAAAGACGGTCTGCCGGGGGGTTCCGGGCCCGGCCCGCCCAGACACACGCGGACGGGCGCCCATCCGGGAGCGGAGTGGTCCTTTTGGGAAAAATTGACGTGTTCTTGCTACAATTGGTGGTTTCTGGTCCTGTCGTATCTCCACAAGTACATATATTGCTGAACATGACACCAGATCCATCATCAATGTTTGAGTGGAGTTCTAAATTTCATTTTTACTAAGGAAAAAATTGACGTGTTCTTGCTACAATTGGTGGTTTCTGGTCCTGTCGTATCTCCACAAGTACATATATTGCTGAACATGACACCAGATCCATCATCAATGTTTGAGTGGAGTTCTAAATTTCATTTTTACTACAAAAAATTTCGTCGTGCAATTCATAGTTCGTCTAGTATCTACACAAGACATATACGAACAAACACAACACACAATAGAAACATTTTCAAGAAAAAAAACACCCAATCCACCCACACCCACAACCAACAAAAACAAACAAACCCCCCCAACCCAACACCCTTTTACTAAGGAAAAAATTGACGTGTTCTTGCTACAATTGGTGGTTTCTGGTCCTGTCGTATCTCCACAAGTACATATATTGCTGAACATGACACCAGATCCATCATCAATGTTTGAGTGGAGTTCTAAATTTCATTATTACTAAGGAAAAATTGACGTGTTCTTGCTACAATTGGTGGTTTCTGGTCCTGTCGTATCTCCACAAGTACATATATTGCTGAACATGACACCAGATCCATCATCAATGTTTGAGTGGAGTTCTAAATTTCATTTTTACTAAGGAAAAAATTGACGTGTTCTTGCTACAATTGGTGGTTTCTGGTCCTGTCGTATCTCCACAAGTACATATATTGCTGAACATGACACCAGATCCATCATCAATGTTTGAGTGGAGTTCTAAATTTCATTTTTACTAAGGAAAAAATTGACGTGTTCTTGCTACAATTGGTGGTTTCTGGTCCTGTCGTATCTCCACAAGTACATATATTGCTGAACATGACACCAGATCCATCATCATGTTTGGGGATTTTAATTTCATTTTTACTTAAGGAAAAAATTGACGTGTTCTTGCCAATGGGGTCTGTCTGGTCTCCCGCTCCCGAATGTTTGAGTGGAGTTCTAAATTTCATTTTTACTAAGGAAAAAATTGACGTGTTTTTGCTGCGATTGGTGGTTTCTGGTCCTGTCGTATCTCCACAAGTACATATATTGCTGAACATGACACCAGATCCATCATCAATGTTTGAGTGGAGTTCTAAATATCATTTTTACTAAGTGAAAAATTAACTTGTTATTGCTACAATTCGTGGTTAATTGTACTGTCGTATCTCCACAAGTAGAAATATTGCTGAACATGACACCAGATCCATCATCAATGTTTGAGTGGAGTACTAAATTTCATTTTTACTAAGGAAAAAATTGACGCGGTCTTGCTAGAGTGTGTGGTGTCGTGTCGTGTGGTATATCCACATGTACATATATTGCTGAACATGACACCAGATCCATCATCAATGTTTGAGTGGAGTTCTAAATTTCATTTTTACTAAGGAAAAATTGACGTGTTCTTGCTACAATTGGTAGGTTTCTGGTCCTGTCGTATCTCCACAAGTACATATATTGCTGAACATGACACCAGATCCATCATCAATGTTTGAGTAGTTAAATGGGTTTTTTAAAGGAAAAAAAATATTCGCAAAGAAACCAGCCACACCTGGAGTTCTTAATTTCATTTTTACTAAGGAAAAATTGACGTGTTCTTGCTACAATTGGTGGTTTCTGGTCCTGTCGTATCTTCCACAAGTACATATATTGCTGAACATGACACCAGATCCATCATCAATGTTTGAGTGGAGTTCTAAATTTCATTTTTACTAAGGAAAAAATTGACGTGTTCTTGCTACAATTGTGGGTTTTTGGTGCCGGCGTAATCCAAGTTCGTGTAATAGAGTAAGCCACCAACATATATCCTGAACATGACACCAATTCATCATCAATGTTTGGAGTGGAGTTCTAAATTTCATTTTTACTAAGGAAAAATTGACGTGTTCTTGCTACAATTGGTGGTTTCTGGTCCTGTCGTATCTCCACAAGTACATATATTGCTGAACATGACACCAGATCCATCATCAATGTTTGAGTGGAGTTCTAAATTTCATTTTTACTAAGGAAAAAATTGACGTGTTCTTGCTACAATTGGTGGTTTCTGTTCCTGTAGTATTCTCACAAGTACATATATTGCTGAACATGACACCAGATCCATCATCAATGTTTGAGTGGAGTTCTAAATTTCATTTTTACTAAGGAAAAAATTAACGTGTTCTTGCTACAATTGGTGGTTTCTGTTCCTGTAGTAACACCATTTACATATATTGCTGAACATGACACCAGATCCATCATCAATGTTTGAGTGGAGTTCTAAATTTCATTTTTACTAAGGAAAAAATTGACGTGTTCTTGCATACAATTCGGTTGGTCCTGTCGTATCTCCACAAGTACATATATTGCTGAACATGACACCAGATCCATCGTCAATGTTTGAGTGGAGTTCTAAATTTCATTTTTACTAAGGAAAAAAATTGGTACGTGTTCTTGCTACAATAAGTGGTTCTGGGTCCTGTAGTATCTCCACAAGTACATATATTGCTGAACATGACACCAGATCCATCATCAATGTTTGAGTGGAGTTGTTGAATTTCATTTACTTAAGGAAAAATTGACGTGTTCTTGCTACAATTGGTGGTTTCTGGTCCTAGTCGTATCTCCACAAAGTACATATATTGCTGAACATGACACTTGATCCATCATCAATGTTTGAGTGGAGTTCTCAATTTTCATTTTTACTAAGGAAAAAATTGACGTGTTCTTGCTACAATTGGTGGTTTCTGGTCCTGTCGTATCTCCACAAGTACATATATTGCTGAACATGACACCAGATCCATCATCAATGTTT